>SNQJ01S0129773.1:25991-39015 GCA_010110895.2 Picea sitchensis
AAGGGTGGTTGGGTGGTGTAAGGGTAGGTTGGTGCCTGTAAATGGAGTTGGTTCTTCCTTGTCAGTTGTAGCTAACTAAATAGGGGGTCGTAGCCTCCTACCAGTTGGTGCTGGTGAATAAGGGTGTGGGTGCATCCTGATCAATTGGTGTTGATCGAAAAGGAAGAATATCTTCCTTCTATGTAACTTGTAAAAACAATTTTGCAGTTAATAGAAAATCATTTGTGGTTTTTCCCATTTCGGTTCCACGATAAATATTGTGTCAAAATTTTGTTTGCATAAATAAAAGAAAATTGATAAAATTATTGTGTCACTGATTCACCCCCCCCCCCCTCTCAGTGATAGTATTTGATCCTTCAATTGGTATCAGAGGAGGTCTCTTCACAAAAGGTGTAAATCACTTGAAGAGGAATATACATTAGAATGGATCAGCAGTTGAAGATTTCATCAAAAATCCCCCTATTTAATGGTGAAGACCATGTCTTCTGGAGTGTTAGAATGAAAATCTATCTGATTTCCATTGGACTAGAAGTATGTACATTAGTGGAAAAGGGATATGATGTTCCAAAAACCACTCCCACATAATTAGAAGACAAGAAAAAAATTTGGGACCATGCAAAGGCTTTAAACACACTACAAGCTGGACTGAGTAAGAAAATCCTTGCTAAGGTACTAAACTGTAATAATGCAAAAAAACTCTGCAATAAATTGGAAACCATATATGCAGGAGATTCCAAAGTAAGGAGGGCCAAACTCCATACTCTCAGAGTACAATATGAAGGTCTGAAAATGAAGGATGAAGAGAATATCTCAGATTACTTTGAAAGAATTGATAATATTGTTAATGCAATTAGAGGATTGGGAGTAGAAGTGTCATACAATGAGCTAGTTGAAGAAGTACTAAGAAAACTACCTATTCTATACAATCCTAAAGTGTCCTCTCTTGAAGATCGGGAAAATCTAGATAAACTCACCATGGACGAATTGTATGGAATCCTCACTACCTATGAGTTAATATTAGGTCATGAGAACCCCCCACAAGGAGAGGTACCCTTCAAGGTGCTCAAGAAAATAAAAGGTCAGAAGCAAAAACCTCAATCCTGCCAACATGAAGAATCTGATGTGGAAGAAGCCAATGTTATAAAGAAACTGTGGCAAGGTTGGCCACTTTTCATCCAAGTGTCCCTATTCCAAGGAGGACTTTGAGGATAAGGAAAACAAAGCAACAAAGCTAAACAATACAATAAGAAGGAAAAACTCAACTACAAGAAAAAAGTTTTACAAAAGAAAAAATAATTTCTACTCAAAAGAAAAAAACAACAGTTCATGAGAGTACAGTGACAATGATGAATATGATGATGATGATGAAGTCCTTTTTCTAGGTATTGAAGAGTCTAAGAATATAAAATAAATTAAACATGAGAAAGATTCAAAAGATTAAGAATAAGTTAATATGGAAGAAGAACTTCTCAGTGCCTTGGATGAGTTAAGAAAATACAAAACCAGATATAGACAACTGAAAAGTTTTGTAGTTGAACAAAAATAAAAAACATGAATAGAAAGTTAAGGAGATGGAGAAACTCATGAGCAACCTGAAAAACCAAATCCTAGAAGCAAATAGGATTGAAGAAAGTATGGAAAAATCTATTAAAGAAAAACAAACAACCTGTGAAGGAATGGAGGCTTAAATAGTTCACCTGAGATAAGAACTGGATGCAAAGATCATTCAAAAAAAATATGAAAACAATTCTAAATATTAGATAAGATTATTACCACACAAAGGGATTCAAGTAATAAAAACGGAATAGGCTATTCACAAGAAGAAAGCCAAGTTAATTCAAAATCTTATGCATATACTCTCCTAAGTACATTCAAGAATACAAATGAAGAGAAGACAAGAAATGATCAGAACTCCAGAGGACCACTTCCACCCATCAAGAAGGAAGATAAGACAATACAAAATAAGTTCTATCAAAATAGGTATCCTCACACTTTCTTTGGTTATTACTTTGCATGCTCTAATTTTGGACACAAAGCTATGAATTGTAGAGCATATAGAAGGAAAAATTTGAGGGTTAAGAACTATAACCGTAGAGATACCCAAGCAGTAAATCAAGTCAAAATCAGAAACTATAACTTCTTTGTATCTCTACAAGAAGTGGACCTAGAATGCTTCAGATGTCATAACTATGTACATAAGTCTAGTAATTTCAAATTAATGGAAGCCTCAGAACAACCAAGATTCATTAGAGAGAAAAATAAGCTTTGGAAAGAAAAAACACCAAAGAAGGAATGTCTTATTGCCTTAAAAACCCAAGATAAATAAGATCTTTGGTATGTTTATAATGGGTGCTCAAAACATATGACAGGAAACAAAGACAAGTTTTTTAACTTAAAGAAACAAAAAGGTAAATTTACATTTGGTGACAATGCTTCAGGTAACATACTTGGGAAAGGAACTGCGAGTTTGGGAAAAGACAAAGCCAAGAATTTGTTGCTTGTTGAAAAACTGAAACCTATCCTATTAAGTGTTATCCAAACCTGTGATCAGGGGCACTTTTGCATCTTTGATTCCCAGAAATGTGAGATTAGGAGAAAAGACACATGAAAACTGGTTGGTACTACTCCTAGAACTCTCGAAAATGTGTATATACTAGATGCAAAACTGAATGAGGAATGCCATATGAATCTAGTAGATGAAATTTGGGTATGGCATAGAAGGTTGGGGCATATTAACTTTGACAATCTAATAAAAGTCAACAATCTTGGTGCAGTAAGAAACTTGCCAAAGATCATAAAGCCCTCAAATACTATGTGTAGACACTGTCAACTAGGGAAGAAAACTAGAATAAGGTTCAAAGAAAAAGAATAAACAACCTCAAAAACTTTATAGCTTGTTCACACTGACCTATGTGGACCTACAAGGACCAATATTTTGCAAGGAGAGTCTTACTTTATGTTGTTCATTGATGATTTTACTAGAATGGGTTAGATATGTTTTCTCAAAGAAAAATCAGAAGCACTTAACAAATTCAAAGCCTTTAAAACCCTTGTTGAAAATGAAATGGAGACAAAAATCAAATGTCTTAGATCAGACAATGGTGGTGAGTTCACCTCAAAAGAGTTTGATCTCTTCTTTGAAACCCATGAAATAAAAAAACAATTCTCTGTTGCCAGAACACCTCAACAAAATGAGATTGCTAAGAGAAAGAATATAACAATTAAGTAGGTTGCAAGGACTATGCTCAATGAAGAAAATTTGTCTAATGGATATTAGAGGGAACATGTAAGAACAACAGTATACATATTGAAAAGAGGTCAGCTAAGGGTTAATAGTGATAAGACTCCTTATGAACTATGGTTTGGAAGAGATCCATCAGTAAAATACTTCAAGGTCTTTGGAAGTAAGTGCTACATAAAAAGACTTAATGAGAATCTTGGAAAATTTGATGCCAGATCTAATGAAGCTATTTTTCTTGGATATGCTTCTAACAAGAAAGCATAAAGATTCTATAATATTATATCACATAAGATTGTTGAGAGTGCAGATGTCAAGGTGGATGACCTAAAAACGTTAAGAATAAAAAATCAAGAGACTATACTTGAAAGTGAATATGAAGACGATGATGAGACAATTGGCACTCAAGTAGAAGAAGTATAAGAGAATAAAGAAAGGGAAGATGATGATATGCATATGAGTGAAGATGAAGAAGATTTTCAAGAAGAAATAAGAGAGGAATTCATAAGAAGAGACAAAAAGACACCCTCAAGAATGACTCAAAAGAATCATCCTGAAGAACTAATTATTGGAGATATGAATGATGGAGTGCACACAAGAAGACAACTACTATATCAAACAAAAATAGCATTGTTGTCACATATTGAGCCCAACTCAATCAAATATGCATGTAAAGATGAGAATTGGGTTAAAGCTATGAATGAAGAATTGGACCAAATTGAAAAAAATCAAACTTGGGAACTAGTTCCAAGACCAAAAAATAAAAATATCATTGGAACTAAATGGGTATATAAAAATAAAATGAATGAAGATGGACAAGTAATTAGGAATAAATCCATATTAGTATGTAAAGGGTATTCTCAAGTTGAAGGAGTAGACTATGAAAAAACATTTTCACCTGTGGCTAGAGTAGATGCAATTAGGATGTTCTTAGCTTTCTATAGCTACATAAAATTTAAAGTGTACCAAATGGATGTCAAGTCAACATTTCTCAATGGAAACCTAGAAGAGGAAGTCTATATTGAGCAACCAAAAGGATTCAAATTAACTAACAAAGGAGAATATGTTTGTAAATTAAAGAAAGCACTCTATGGGCTAAAACAAGCACCCAAAGCATGGTATGCAAGGCTAGATTCTTATTTACAAAAACAAGGCCTCAAAAGAGGATCAACAGAAAACAATCTTTATTGTAAAATTGTTGTTAATAACATGATTATTGTGGAAGTATATGTTGACGATATTATATTTGGTAGTGATGATGGAAAAATGAGTAAGGACTTTGCTAGGATGATGCAACAATAATTTGAAATGTCTTTGCTTGGTGAACTGAATTTATTTCTTGGATTACAAATAATATAGTCCAAAAGAGGAGTCTTTATCCATCAGTCTAAGTATGTTAAATATATGCTTAAAATATTCCAGTTAGAGGATTGCAAACTTGTTAGTACACCTATGACAGTTGGAGGCAAACTATGGATAATGAGTCCAAAGTTGTAGATCCAAAAAACTACATATCAATGATTGGGAGTTTACTTTATGTAACAACTTCCAGACCTGATGTCAAGAAAGTTGTTGGGATGGTGGCTAGATTCCAAGAAACACCAAAGGAGAACCATATTCAAGTTGTAAAAAGAATATTCAGGTATTTGAAAGGAACCATAGATCTTGGTTTGTCGTACCCTAGAAAGGATTCATTCACTTTAAAATCCTATTCAGATGTTGATTGGGCAGGTAGTATAGATGATAGAAAAAGTACAATTGGAGGAGCATTATTTTTGGGAGAATCACTGGTAGCTTGGATAAACAAGAAACAATCCTCAATTTCTCTGTCCAACACTGAAGCTGAGTATATTGCAACAACTAAATGTTGCACACAAGTGGAATGGATGAAACAAACCCTACAAGACATCAAAATAGTATTTGAATAACCTACTATTATCCACTGTGATAATACAAGCATTATAAGTCTCTCTAAGAACCCTGTCCAACACTCAAAATTGAAACACATTTCCATAAAGTACCACTATCTAAGACATCAGGCTTAAAATAATAACATTAAATTGGAATATGTTCCAACACAAGAAAAAGTGGCAGATATTTTCACAAAATACTTAAGCAAATATGTATTTGAATATCTCAGGAAACAATTGGGAGTAATCTTTCTTCCAACCTAAATCTCTCAAAATAAATAAAAATGCATCAATTGGGACCAAATCAGGGGGAGACAACAATCAATGTCAGAAGGAGTCATTTAGTTATGACAGGAAAGGTGTGATTGCAGGAGGAGTTACCAATGGTCAAGACTCTAATCAGAAGTATTTAGACAGGTAGATAATAGGAGGAGAAACCGTTTGCCATTGATGTCAAAGGGGGAGAGTAACTTCAGAGGAGAGAAGCATTATCACAGGGGGAGATTGTGTATGAAGTTTGTGAGTTGCCATCAATGACAAAGGGGGAGATTGTTGGACATAGTGTCATTCATGTATTGTCATTGATGTCAACAGTCGATATCATTGATGTTATGATAAGTTGAGATAAAATCTAAGGAGGGTTAGCAAATGAAGATCAAATCTCAGAAGAGATGGCACAATGAATTTCAGAAGAATCATTGGAGTACTAGTCAAAAATATATAATGACTAATGTAAAACAATTGGATGATATGCAGAGATTAAATCTCATGAGAGTTAACGAATGAAGATCAAATCTCAGAAGGTATGGCGTGATGAAACTCAGATCAAATCAATACCTTTTATGCTCAATCGCCAGATCAATGGCAAGGATGGATTGCAGAGAGCGAAAGAAGAATTAAACTACTTGCTAGTTACAATCCCACAATTGGTCTAGATCGTCAGATCTCATAAACTCAAACATATACGACTGTGGTTGATCTAACAAACAATCAGATTAAGTCATGACTGTCAGGTTCACAATTTTCAAATCTACAACATGGATAGATTGTGGATATTGAAAGGAGAATTAAACATCGTGTTATTTCCAATCCCGCAATTAGTCAGGATTTTCAGATCTTATAGCTTCAAAGATTGACAACTGTGGTTGACTCACCAACAACACACAACTTCAAATTGCGGATTTTGGGTGTCGAGTTAAATCACTCAAAAGTTGTGGTTCCTCAATCATCATCAACCGTTGATCTTCTTCGAGTGATTTCATAACCGTTGGATCACTTTAAAGTGGAAGGATAGGATAAGCGGGGCAAAATTTGAGAATTTGATTATCCGAATACCCGTCAACCATCATATCAAACTCGAATTCCCGTCAGTTGTCGGATCATATTAAAGTGGAAGGATAGGATAAGTAGGGCTAAAGGGTTGAGAATTTGATTATCCGAATACCCGTTAGCTGTCGGATCAAACCCGAATTCTCGTCAGCCGTTAGATCATTCTTGAGTGGAAGGATAGGATCAACGAGGTAAGATCGGAGATCTCATTTATGTGAATTTTCGTCAGTCATTGGATCATTCTAAGTGGAAGGATAGGATAAGATAGAAGAGATGCATTGTAGACAGATCGAGTCATTGATCTAAAATACTGATCAAATGAACATCATTCACTTCGGGTATAAATATGTGAGGAGGTTACTCTCCAAAAAATTCTCACTTCAAAATTTTAAGTTTGAGATTTGAAATTCCCAAAGCCTGAAGACCCAGAGAGCTGAAATAAATTCTAGACCGTTGGATCATCTGAAGTAAGGCTCAACCATCCGATTCAAGAGGACATGTGACATACCACAGTGGAAGATCATGTCAGCAAACACATATGGCATATCACGACAACATACCTCATCAGCAAGGTTATGTGGCATACCACATCGGCAAGGACATGTGGCAGAACACTTCAACAAAGGAAATATGGCAGATCACGTCAGCAGACCTCATCAGCAAGGACATGGGGAAGACCATGTCAGCAAGAACATGTGGTAGACCACGTTAGCAAAGGGAATATGGAAGACCACATCAACAAGGATACGAGTTGTCCAATCTGAAAGATCACTTCAGGTGTATTCTCAACCGTTGATCATAGTACAGTGGAAGGATAGTGTAAGTTGAAATATCCAAAGTCCCAGATTAAACTGTGGCCATCCATCCCAACACTTAATTAAGTCCTAGCAGTTGGATTAAGCAGTGAAATTATGAGTGTAAGGATCAAATCTAACAGTTGATCTGGTTCTGTAAAATAAACTGTCCGATCTGATTCGAAGATTTGAAAAGTTGAAATCTCGAAGTTCCGAAGGGCGAAGTTCCAATAGCCGTCCATCTCATTAAAAGATTGAATCGTGATCGTTGATTCTGATAAGCGCTCAAATGCTTGTTTGGACTAGCGTCTAGTCACCACCGTTGGTAATATGATATAAGATATTTAAATGATAGTATAATATGTCGCTATAATTGGTAAGCTCGTGGTTCGGTAACACTCAGTCACATGTAATGGTTTGAAGGAAGTTCTTCCGCATAATTTGGTTTCTGTGAAATTAACAGATATTCGGGATCAAGTTTAATGGATGAAATTGATCCATATGTGATCAATTTACCAAAATCCTTCACAGTAAAAATAATAATCAATGATTATGGTTAAGTTAAACAAAGAGGTGCGATGGTTCAAAACCAAGGGACACAGTGTATCACTCTCACGCCATTTTTGAAGAATATATAAACAAGGAAGAATGTTGAGAAGATGTGTGTCTCTGCAGTCTAAATCAGAGAATTTATTAAAACAGAGAAGCAGAGAGAGATGTAGTAAAAGACTTGATACAAAAGTTTATCCAAATTCAGAAAAAACAAGGGTGGTTGGGTTGTGAAAGGGCAGGTTGGTGCCTGCAGAGGGATTTGGTGCTTCCTTGTCAGTTGTAGATGACTAAACAGGGGGTCGTAGCCTCCTATTAGTTGGTGTTGGTGAATAAGGGTGTGGGTGCATCCTGATCAGTTGGTGCTGATCGAAAAGGAAGAATATCTTCCTTCTATGTAACATGTAAAACAAATTTTGTAGTTAATAGAAAAGTGTTTGTGGTTTTTCCGATTTGGGTTCCACGATAAATATTATGTCAAAATTATGTTTTCATAAATAAAAGAAAATTGATAAAATTATTGTGTCACTGATTCACCCTGCCCTCTTAGTGACAGGATCTGATCCTTCAAATTGCACTCTGACTATCACAATCTATCCTTACATCTTGTTGTACCAACCCAATACCTGAACACAATCTTTGTAACCATCCTACTTCCTTACTTGCATGAGTGGTTGTCATGTATTCAACTTCTGTAGTTGAATTTTCTACTACAACCTGTCTTTTGCTCATCCAACTTATTGCTCCTCCAAACATGTTAAACACATACCCACTTGTAGATCTCCTACAATCCTGATCTCCAGCCCAGTCTGCATCCACAAAGCCACGTATATCCACTACTCTGCCCAATCCTGGTCTTCCTTCTTAGCGCAATCCATAGCTAGAAATGCCATGCAAATACTTTAAGACCCTTTTTACTGTTGTCCAATGCTCCTTTCCTGGTTTTGACATATACCTTCTCACAAATCCCACTACATGTGCAGTGTCTGATCTAGTATAGACCATTGCATACATCAAACTGCCAACTTCACTCACATATGGAACACAAGACATGTCCTCCTCTCCTTCTTGTGTCTTGGGACACTGATTAGTAGATAACTTTACCCCAATAGGAATAGGAACCTTGACCAATTTACATTCCTGCATATTAAACCTCTGCAATATTGTCTCAACATATTTTCTCTGATTTAAGCAGAGTTTCCTTTTTTTCTGATCTCTTTTAATTTCCATGCCCAAAATGAAATTTGAAGCACCGAGATCCTTCATGTCAAATTTAGAGGACAACTGATTTTTCACATCTTGTATAATCTCCTTGTTGTTTCCTATCAGCAACATGTCATCCACATACGAGACCAAATAAATCAAATGATCACCAATTAATTTAAAATACACACAATGATCCTCTTTTCTTCTTGTGAAGCCAAGTTCCAGCATATAAGTATCAAATTTTTGATACCACATCCTTGGTGATTCTTTTAAACCATACAGGGACTTTTTCAACTTGCATACCAACTCCTTCTTTCCATTCACATCATAACCTTCTTGCTGCTTCATATAGATTTATTCTTTCAGATCCCCATGTAGAAATGTTTTCTTCACA
Organism: Picea sitchensis; assembly: GCA_010110895.2. Taxonomy (NCBI): domain Eukaryota; kingdom Viridiplantae; phylum Streptophyta; class Pinopsida; order Pinales; family Pinaceae; genus Picea; species Picea sitchensis. The sequence goes on from SNQJ01S0129773.1 coordinate 35,412, forward strand.
TCCATATGTTCTACTTCAAAATCAAATGCAACAACAACAGATAACATAAATATGATAGAGGTTAAATTGGCAACAGGAGAAAAAATATCACAAAAATCAATTCCCTCAACCTGGGAATAACCCTTTGCTACTAATCGAGATTTGTATTTCTCCACTTTTCCTTCTACATTAAACTTCTTTTTAAATACCCATTTGCTGCCAATAATATTTCTTCCAGTCGACAACTCCACTAGATCCCAAGCCTCATTCTTATCCAAAGCTACCATTTCTTTGTCCATGGCCCTTTTCCATAGATTTCCATCCTCTGAATCCACTGTCTCCCTAACATTTCTAGGATCATCATTAGTAATAGACAAATAAAAATTTGAATGTAAATAATATGGAGTATACCTTTCTGATAAGCTTCTTTCTTGAATCGATCTCCTCAATACTGGAGTATGAGGATCTTCTTCTTCTGATTCCTTTTCTTCTGTAGAGTTTGATTCATAATCCTTTAAATCAAACTCTATTTTCTCTGGTTCTTCCTTACTTGGTAGGACTTCCTGTTTACCAAAATCCTTGATTTCTCTAAATACCACATCTCGGCTATACACTACCTTCTTAGTTTCTGGGTTCCAAAGCTTATAACCTTTGAGACCATCTTTATATCCAATAAATATACACTTTTCAACCTTCTTATCTAGCTTACTCCTATTTTCCTTTGGAACATGAAGATATGCATCATAACCAAATAACTTGAGATGTGTGAGAGGAGGTTCCTTACTAGTCTATACCTCTTTGTGGAGTCTTGTCATCCAACGCTAATGAGGGTGATCTGTTGACTAGGTAAAAAGCAGTACCCACTGTCTCTACCCATAATTATTTCCCTAACCCGGAACCACTGAGGATGCACCTTTATTTTTCCATCAACGTCATGTTCATCCTTTCTATAACTCCATTCTGCTGAGGTGTATATGGAGTATTCTTCTGCCTTGATATACCACACTTCTTACAATTCTTCAAATTCATTCTCGCAGAACTCTCTGCCATTATCTGTCCTCAACACCTTAATTCTTTTCTCTGTTGGATTCTCAACAAGATCCTTAAACTCTTTAAACCTATCAAAGACTTCATATTTCTTCCTGAGTAAATATATCCAAGTATTCCTCGAGAAGTCATCTATAAATGAGACATAGTACACATATTTTCTCAATGATGGGACCGACACAGGTCCTAAAACATCACTATGAACTCGCTATAAAATTCCTTATGCCCTCATTGCACCAAAGGGGAATCTTACTTGATTTTGCTTCCCATATAGATAATGTTCATAGAAATAAAAACCAAAAGAGTAGTTAGACATACCTTCAACCATACCTTTACCATGTATTAGTCAAAGACCCTTTTCTCTGATATGCCCCAGTCTTTGATGCCACAACATAACCTTTTATCCAGAGACTATAATTGTTCTTTATTCTTCAACTCAAATATCAGGAACAATGGAAATATTTCACCCATCACTAATAATGCTTCCTTGCATCTTATACAGAGTTCCAAACCGAACTCCCTTCATCAACACCATTTCTCCTCGAACCATCCTATAGGTTTCCTTTTCAAATATTGTTTTTACCCATGCATCGTCCATTTTTTTTATAGAAATCAAATTTTTGGCTAGACCTAGGATGTGCAAAACACCAAGAAGTGTTCTAATCCTTCCATATATGAGCCTCAAATTGAATTTTCCTCGTCCTATTATTATGGTTTTCGAATCATCACCTAAGAAAACATTACCTCCATCATACCTTTCATATTTGCAGAACCACTCCCTGTGGGGAGTCATGTGAAAGGATGCACTAGATTCAACCAAACATGCCTCATGATATGCATGTGTACTTGAAGAAGCCAAGTACACATCCCCTCCTTCTTCCTTGGAGATCTTTTCTTTTATAGAAGGAGACTCTTCAGATCGCTTCTTTTTCTCAAATTTGGATCTAAATTGCTTCTTGTAGTGCCCTTCTTTTCCACATCTCCAACATACCTTTACAAAATTTTCAGGAGATTTAGATCTACCCTTAGACTTAGATATCCCACTTGAGAAATTAGATCTATTTCTTTTCTGGGAACGTCCTCATGCAAATAATGCGTCTGTGCTCTATCCTTCCATATTCTTCCATCTCATCTCCTCCGACGACAAGGATAAGACCACTTCATAAAACTTCAAGGTAGTTGTATTACTACCTATGGCCACAACCTTACTATCCCACGAGTTTGGTAAAGAGCATAGTAAACTGATACATTTATCTTCATCTAAAATTATAATATCAAGAGATACTAACTGACTTACCACAATATTGAAGGCATTCAATTTCTATTTCATCGAGTCTCCATCTTTCATCCTCAGGTTATACAACTTCTTTCTCAAGAATAGTTTATTCACTAGGGAATTAAATTGATACAACTTCCCCAACTTATCCCATAAATCCTTGGTTGTATCTTCCTATGACACATTCAGTAATACTGAATTTGAGAGACATAGTATGATTGTGCTCTTCGCCTTCTGATCCAACTTTTTCCAGTCATCTTCTAAAGTTTCTGTAAGTGCACTAGCTGCATATACCGTGATCCATTGATCTCTTTCCACCAAAATATATTCCATCTTAAGCTTCCACAACTCAAAACTTTACCCATTAAAATTCTTGATCTCCATTTTCAAATTGCTTGCCATTTCTTTTCAGCTAAAAAATCAATACCACAGATCTCCCACTATAACAAGGCTTATCAAAGTCCTGAGCCAAACCCTTGACCACAAAGGCGTCCCCCTGAAGCCAACAAAGCTCTAATACCAAATGTAGATTTTAACCTTGTACAATATTTACTGAAAATTGATTTTCAGTAAAAGAACAAAAAATATACAATGGAAAATACAAACATTACACAAATATTTTTCCCCTGGAAACCCAAATCGAGAAAACCAACATATTCTATATTCATTCATAGTATTACATTGTTTACAATACAATATACATATAGGATCCAAAGGAATCCAAAACCCTAACCCAATGACATGGATTAGTCAACAACCCTAATTCCTTAACCGAAAATAGAAAATCATCGACAAAAAAATCGTGTGTCAAAAAACCACGTAAATATGTGACACATTTCCTGAGGTAAAAAAACCATCGAAAAACTACTACTTGTGCAAAGAATATAACACATACCCAACATATTGCAGGGATTATAAAAGACATATTCAAGTAGGAAATGCTTATGTGTCCCATTGTAACATTGAATGTTACAAATGTCATAACTATGGACACATAGCTTGTGATTGTAGAAGCATGATCAATACTTCCATGAAAGAGAAAACTGATATCAGATATAAGAAAGTATGGATAAGAAAACATGAAGAATAGGTGAACAAATACCAGGTCCCAGATATCGTAAGATTGACAATAAAACAAGATGAATAAAAATCTACAAAGAAAAAGGAAGGTGTCAGATACAAAAAGGTTTGGAAAATAAATGAAAGAAAAGAAGGACATGTAAATAAGGAATAGGTTCAAGAGATTGTACTTTTAGGTTTTTAGTGAAAGATGAATCCACAGATAGAAAGAAATAAGTCAGA
>SNQJ01S0129773.1:40215-51105 GCA_010110895.2 Picea sitchensis
ATGTCAACCCTTGGATAAGTATGATAGAGAAGTTTGGTAGCACAAAGGCATGGGTAAGGGACCTGAGTTTGTTTGAGTATAAAGGCATGAAGATCATTCTATATATAGGTAAGACTACTCTATATGGATAATACATGTCATTCCATTTCCGCTGATATGTGGAATGTCACATAACTCCTCACGGTTAGATAGTTATGGCCATGAAAAGTTGGAGAACCCTCATGAGTTATCTAGAATCCCATAGAAGGTCAAAGAAGTTAATTATTCTAGAATATCCTAGAAGAAGTGTACTAGTAAAATTGATGGTAACTAAGATTTAACCATGGGTATGGTTGTTGCATTAAGAAAATAGTTAAAAATAAATTAGTTGCAATTTAAATAATAAAGTAGTCAAAGTGGTTGCAAAGATAATTTATTTAAATAATAAAGTGGTTGCAACAAGAAGTGGTGAGTTTACTATTGATGGATAACTCAAAGTGGTTGCAAAATAAATTAATTAAATAATAAGTTGGTTGCAACTAGATGTGGATAAATTACTATTTATGGATAAAGTGCTTGTAAGTGGACAAGTGGTTAGAAGTAGGTTATCCCTAAAAAGAAGGAAGTTGGGTTAAGTTGGTTAGAAGGTAACTCCTTGAGGAATCTACATGAAAGTATAAATAAGAGAGAAAGGCTCTCCTATTAGCACCTATTGAATATTATTGAATATATATATATTGTGAAAGGCTTATTGAAAGTACACATTGATACATCAAGTTATGCAATATTCAGGAAGTGAAAGAGGATTGACGAAAAAAGTTTCGAAGTTTTAGAAATACTGAAAAATCCTAGTTTCTAAGATGTACGTGGTCTAACAATACAATAGGGTGTGTACACATGCAGGCTAACAGTATAACAGGATGCATATGCATGCAATATGGTAGTATAATAGGGTGAAAACATGAGTCTAAAGCCACAAAAACTTTAGAAGATGAAGATTCCAAGTCTCTATATTTTGAAAGAAAGCTCCCAAGAAGGTCTACCATGATCAGGTACATCAGATCTATCCACTAGTTCAAAAGGTATGTCTTATTTCTATGAGTAGTTGGATTTTGTTGTCTACACGAGAAATGATTATAGGGGTTTGAGGATTTTCCCTAGAGAGATTATTGGATGCATGGGAGATTATGTATAAGTCATATCTACAGAAATATAGTGCTAGTATAATCAATATTTATCATTGATACATCTTGTTAGTGTTGAGGCACATATTGCAATTCTTGGCATATAGTTAAGGGTTTTTGTGGTACATGGTTGAGAGCTTGTATTTGTGAAGTGGTTGATGTATTGGTAGGCTGCATATCGGTAAGGGTTTGGTGTCTAGTCCATGTGAGGGTTTTTGGTTGTGATGTGTTAGTGAAGTTGTTGGTTAGTTTGAGGTAGATCTATTGTAGTACATTGTTGGTACATGTGTGAGTGTTATTGGTGTATCTTATGGTACATTGTGAGAGGATTTTGTTAGTGGTATTTGATATATGATTGGTACATATTTGAGGCTACATAACAGTGAATTTTTTGGCACATGTTTCGATGTAAGAGTTTATGGTATTTGGACCATGTATTGTATGATGTATTGAAAGAGGAATTTTTGTTGGTTACATTGGTATATCTCTTTGGTATGTGGTTGAGATACATGTTGGTATATATAGTTGATGAGTTGGAGCATACATGAGGTGTATGGTATGGTGATGTTGGTACATATTGATGAGTCATAGTTTGACTTTTTGATGCATGATTGGCACATGTGTGGTGTATTGTTAGAGGTATTTTCTAGTAGTATTGGTGACACATGATTGGTACACATTTGATACATGTTTAGAGGAACTTTCTAGTAGTATTTTTTGACACATGGTATACAGATGATGTGGAATAGATATCTTTATATATTAGTAAAAGCACATGTTGGTCTTGGTGATGGCTATGAGGTATTGTAATGTGCATAGTTGATGCACTTGTAATGGTATAAGTTGTGTGAGTGATTGATGTACATGGTTGATAGTACAAGTTGATTGGTACAGGTTGATAGGTATAGGTTGGGATAGTTTGCAGGTTGATGTGCCAGAGGTAGAAAAGGGTTTGAGTTTCAGAAAAGTGAGAATCCTATCTCTCAAAAGGTGTATGCAGGATGCAATACATAAAGGCCATGTACATACGTGGTCTGCAGTATATATAGGGTGCGTACATAAGTGCGTTGCAGAGTGGAAAGGTTGCATATATGTTGGGTTTTGTTGCTATAGGTTGAGAAAAGGTATAGGTTGGTTATAGGTTGTTGGCTAAGATTGGTACAGGTTTACAGTGGTATATCTTATAGTGACAATGTGACAATGGTTTCATCTATTTGAAATTTATATTTCAGGGTGGCAGGACCAGAAAAGGATAGGTGGTTGTTTCTGAAGAACATAGGGGATTGTAGCCTCCTTCTGGTTGTAGCTATATAATTAGGAAGTTGTAGCTTCCCTCAGGTTGTAGCCTGAAAATAAGGGGTTGGAGGCTCCTTCCAGTTGCAACTAGAGAATTGGAAGTTGGTGCTTCCTTGAATGTAATTCTTAAAGACATATAAGAAAAGTATTCCATGGTTTTCTCCCACATTAGTTTTTCGCGTAAAATATTTGTGTATTGTGCATTATGTGGATGTGTCTATTTTTTTTATTATGCACTGATGGATGTTAATATTATATGATGCAATAACATATTAATGATGGACTAATGAACATTGTTGAATAACTTAAAGTAATATACATTTTGGTTAAAAGGATTGATAAATGGTATAAATTTCTTATTACTGATTCACCCCCCCTCTTAGTAATCCAACAATTGGTATCAGAGTAGGTTCCTTTAGGAAACAATTTAACCACTTGAAGGATATCATGGATTATTATTAGAATGGAGTACCACTGTTTAATGGTCATAATGGTTTAAAGTATGAGATATAGAACAGAAAGAAGAAAGTTTTTTTTGGAGGCACAATGATATGGTATTTGGAAATCAGTTGTTACAAGATGTGACAGTTCAAAGAAAGAAAAAATTGCACCCAAAAAGGAATTGAAACAGAATAACAAAATTGCAATGGATTTTATTTTGGAAGGACTATATGATTCAATTAAGGACAAGGTTGGTAAATGTTCATTAGCTAAAGAACTTGGGGATAAGTTACATTATATCAATTCTTCACCCATCACAGAGTCAAAGAATTCCAAAGAAGATGGAGGTACAAAACATGAAGAAAGATGTTCATCATGTCAAACATATTCAGAGGAAGAAGAGTATGTAATCAATAGAAGTATGTTGTTTTGATTTAATTGTGAAAAACATGGACATGTTGAAATGGAATGCCATGAAGGTAATGAGACAAAAAAACTAATTGAAATAGAAGAAAATTATAAAGAGTAACTGATTAGTTCTTTAGATGATCTAAAGAAAGAAAGAGAAGAAAACAAGTCACTCAAAAAAGAATAGATGAAACAAAAGGAAAGTGTTCAAGGTTCCAAAGAAGCTCAGCAGGTCATCAAGAATTTAAGAGCTCAACTAGAAGATGCTAGAAGAATTGAAGAAACTATAGAATATCAAAAGTTGTGTTTAGAAGCCAACATTGCAACACAAAAGGAAGAAGCAAAAAAGAGAGAAAATATACCGACAAATCATCTCAAGGAAAGAACCAAGAAATTAAACCAGCTTGAGGAAGAGTTTGTTCAAGAAGAGAGAAGACTCGAAGAAGAAATAATTACATTGAAAATCCAATTTGAAGAAGCAAAGAGAACATAAGAAGTCATGAAGTCTCAGATAATGAAGAGAGAATAAGAGGTTTAGAAGCTTGAAGAAGAAGTTGTCACACTAAGAGTCAAATTTTTCAAGCTCAACAAGAACGTTGAAGAGATAGAAACATATACATCAATAATAGAGAATAAAGAGAAGCACTCTAGGTTGCTAGAAAGAAGAATGAATAAAAGAGCAAGAGATATGCAAAAGTACTCAAAGGAAGGAATCATGGTCAACCAACATATAAGAAAACTAAAAAAGATACATCTTCAAGAAGACCATCCATGATCAAGCCACAAAGAAGCTTCAATCATGATCACAATCAATAAAGGTAGGAATTCATAAGGACTACATCACAAAGAACATCATTGACTCCTAGTTATATAAATTTATTTTATGGTCATTGTTTTTATTGTACTAACTTTGGACATAAGGTTGCAGATTGCACAGATTATAAAAGAAATGTTCAAGAAAGAAATGCTTATGTGGCCCCGCGTAACATTGAATGTTACAAATGTCGTAACTATGGACACATAGCTCGTGATTGTAGAAGCATGATCGATACTTCTATGAAAGAGAACAATGATATCAGATATAATAAAGTATGGATAAGAAAATAGGAAGAATCGGTGAACAAAGACCAAGCCCCAAAGATCGCAAGATTGGAAATAAAATGAGATGAAGAAAAATATACAAAGAAAAAGGAAGATGTTAGATACATAAAGGTTTGGAAAAGAAATGAAAGAAGAGAAACACAGGTAAATAAGGAACATGTTCAAGAGATTGTACTTTCAGGTATTGTAGTGAAAGATGAATCCACCAACAGAAAGAAAGAAGTTAGAGTTCACAGAGATGATGAATCTACTGATGAAGATGATGATGACTCTACACCAGAGCAGGAATTGTTCTGATCCATCTGACTTGGAGTCTCCCAGGTAATATGAATATTAGACAGGGGGATTCTATGTGGTAGACGAGACATACCAGAGAACCATCCTTCAAGAAGCTTGCATATTTTTAGTAGATATATTTAGAAAAGTCAGTTAAAAAAAGTACAGTATGATAGATTGATTAGTTGAAGTAGTGAAGACTTCGTGATAGTACAATGACAGATGGGTCAACATTATAGACAGTTGTGTAGCAGAGTCCTTGATAGTATTGACAGAGATGGATTCGTAACAATACTTAGCAGGTTTCGACAGATATATGACAATGGAAGAGAGAATGGATTCATAGATTGGTTCAAAGAATGGTTCAGAGACAAAGGAACATTATCATAATGGATGATAATTACATATGAATATTTGAATGATTATTCTTGAATTCTTTTCATATATGCCAGTTGATTACAAAAGAAAGCCCCAATGGATAATAACTCCAAAAGGAAACAAGTACAAGAAGAATTATGTTTTTATACACAACATGTAACATCCCCAACCACCCACAGATTGGGGCATGCTACCTTCAAGCCCGCCCTTGGACTTCTTTATCTTATCTATACCATTTTAAAATTTAAGGATGCATAAAACGAAAGTATTTAATGACATTCACAACAGTAGTCAGCAAGCATACATAGTCTAAAGATTCATTTAAACGATAATTAAATATACATCATAAATACACTCATATACATGCAAATGATAGCATAATAGAGAGCACTTATCTTTATGAAAGATGACACCAACTAGTTGCAGACCAAGGATGTTCCACCCAACCGTAAACATTACTGTTCCAAATCTCAACAACAACGTCACCCCTGAGCCAGGGTTATGAATCCACAAGGATGGTTCCAAAGTGTTACTTGGATTTCCAAACTAGCCAACACCCAAGATCTCACAGGCTTCCCAACTCTCACAACAATCCAAGTACCCATCTCTCTTCTAACCAGCTTGCACCACTCGAGAGAATGGACCTCCACCCTTCTATGCCATGCATTCCTTCAGGCAGTCCTTCTCCTTATTCAGGCTCCAGCACAATTGGTCCAGAATCTCAATGCTGGAACTCTTATGACTCACAGCTGTGAGAAACACTGGACATAGGCCAATGCATCTTAGACATGCAGGCCTCAATTCATGGCTGGATCACACCAGCAACCACTACAACCCACCATACTGTGGCCAATTCTTTAGCAGTTCGGTTCCCATTTCCCAAGACAAGACACGGATGAGGATGGATCAATGAATGGGTAAGTGGGTGGATGAAAGTACGTGAGGCAAATAAATTAACTTGGAGGAAAATCAACGAACAAGACACCAGTCGAACCCCCCCATCAGACCAGAGGAAGGTTTAAGTAACTTCATGGGGAATCAAGAACCTCCTGGCCTTCCCCAAGAATATCACGTAATCGATCCCCTCCCTTAGTAAAAAAGGGTAATTAACATAGGAATAAAAAAATATCCCCTCAAGGCCCCTCTCTTTTGGAATCATAGCTCCCTATAACTCTAGTCCTTGTCCGTCTAGCAACCAGCCATGTATTTATTATTAATAATGATAGAAAAATTTACATGTMTTGGGCACACTAACCTTTTAATAATTGTTTGGGCACCYTGGCCTCTCAGCATTGTAACAATACATTATTTAAAATGGGGGTTCAAAACCTGGGGTGTTACATCCCCTCCCCCTTATTTTGGCACTGTCCTTAGTGCATATACAAAATAGAGATCAAAATCTCAAATTTATTCAAAAAGCTACGGTTACTCTGCCCGCATGGAATCTTCATGCTCCCAGGTAGCATCTTCAGAACCATAACAGGTCCACTGAACTTTTACCATCTCTATAACTCAATTCCGGAGCATTTTGACTTTTCTATCCAATAACTGCACTAGCTGAACCTGAAAATATCCCTCCATCTCTACCTGAATCAAATGTCAATCAATAACATGGTTAGGGTCATGTACATATTTATTTAGTAAAGATACATGAAATAGATTATGCACATTCATGGAAGAAGGAAATGCAGGCATGTATGCAACTAACCCTATTATGTCCAATATTTCAAATGGACCACAGAATCTGGTTGCAATCTTTGTACAACTACCCAATTTCAAAGAGATTTTCTTGGGCTTCACTTTCAAAAGTACATGCTCCCCTACTTTAAATTCTCTATCTGTTCTGTTCTTGTCTGCATAAGATTTATGTCTATCCTGAGATGCCTTTAAATTCTTCTTGATTGTAACCACCTGGTCTTCCATGTCCTTGAGCAACTTTGGCCCAAGTACCACTCTATCTGCTGGGTTGTCCCAGTTTACTGGATTATCGTATTTCCTACCGTACAAGGCTTCAAATGGGTTCATTCTCAATGAAGCTTGATACCCATTATTATATGCAAACTCAACCAAGTGTAAGTAATCTTCCCACTTAGATGACTTATCCATCACATATCTTCAATTATTCGATTGGCTCTCTCTATTTTCCCATCCGTCTGGGGATGATATGTCATGCTAAAGTTTATATTTTTGCCAAATCCTTTAACAATCCCCTCCAAAAATTAGAGGTAAACTTCGTATCTCTGTTCGAGACGATTGTCCTATGTATCCCATGCAACCTAGCAATTTCCTTCATGAAAATTTCTGCAATATTAGTCATTGTATGTGTTGTCTTCACAGGCACAAAATGAGAAGGCTTTGTTAATTTGTCAACCACCACCATGATTGAATCATGTTTCTTATTCATTTTGGGTAATCCTGTGATGAAATCCATGGTGATCACTTCCCATTTATTCTTTGGGATTGGCAATGGCTGCAACAAACCCGTTGGGTGCCTATGCTCAGCTTTCACATTATGACATTCCATACATCGAGTGATGCAATCAACAACATCCTTCTTCATTCTCGGCCAAAAGAACTAGATTCTTACTGTTGTAATTGTTTTCTAGTAACTGGGATGTCTAGCATAAGAAACATCATGCATTTCCTTCGGTACCAAATTCCTCAGTTCTCTGAAGCTAGGAACATAGATTCTATTTTTATGCATGAGTAATTCTTCTTCCCTTATCTCATATTCCTTTATTTTCTGTTGTATATTTCCTTGCCGTAAGTTTTCCTTTACCTGTAGGTAATGTTGATCTGTAACAAGACCATCTAAAATTCTTCTCTTCAAGTCTGATTGATGCATACTGACAGCAGTAGCATGCATGAGATGCACTCTTCTACTAAGCGCATCGACAACTTTATTCTCCTTTCCTTTGATATGCTTGATATCGAAGTCATATTCACTAAAAAATTCTAGCCATCGTGTTTTCCTGGCATTCAAGGTTGGATGTTCAAAAATACACTTCAGGCCAATGTGGTCTGTCCTTAATTCAAATTTCTTCCCCATGACATAATGCATCCACATCCTCAAGGTGTGAACAATGGAAACAAGTTCCAAGTTATGCATGGCATAGTTCCTCTCATGCTCCTTAAGCTTTCTGGACTCATATCCAATGACATGTCCATTTTGTGTGAGGAATCCCCCAAGTCCTTCCTTACATGCATCTGTACATACCACAAAAATTTCATTTGGGTCAACAATCTTTAACACAGGTGCACTAATAAGTAATTCCTTCAACATATTAAAATTATTTTCACACTTGAGTGTCCATTCAAATTTAGTTCCCTTATTTTGCAAAGAAGTGATGGGATGAGCAATCTTAGAGAACCCTACTATGAACCTTCTGTAGTAGCCAACTAATCCCATAAAAGATTTGACGTCTAACACATTTCTGGGTGTTGGCCATCCTCTAATGGCTTCGATCTTCTTTGGATCTATTGCTATGCCCTGCTCTGAAATAATGTGTCCCAAGTAATGGATCTACTTTTGACCAAAAAAAACACTTACTCAACTTGGAATACAACTGATGTTCTCTCAGTACTTGCAACACCAGTCTTAAGTGATGTTCATGCTCCTCTTTAGACCTATAATAGATAAGTATGTCATCTAGGAATACTATGACAAACTTATCCAAATAATTTATGAATATGTCATTCATTAAGCACATGAAAACAGTTGGTGCATTGGTCAGTCCAAATGGCACCACTACAAATTCATAATACCAATACTTGGTCCTAAAGGTTGTCTTATGAATGTCTTCTTCCTTGATTCTTACTTGATGGTATCCTGCCCTCAGGTCAATCTTTGAGAATATATTTGCTCCTCTTAGTTGATCAAAGAGGTCATCAATTCGGGGTAGAGGATACTTGTTCAGCTGTCGGAAGTCAATACACAAGATCAAGGTTCCATCCTTATTTTTGAAAAAAAGTACTAGTGCACCCCGAGGTGAAACACTTGGACGTATGTACCATTTCTTCAACAATTCCTCCAACTGCATTTGTAATTATTTTAACTCTGGTGTGATCATTCTGAAAGGTGTTTTTGACACCGAGGCAACTCCTAGCACTAAATCAAGTGCGAAATATATCTCTCTTCTTGGTGGCAATCCAGGTATTTCTTGGAATACATCTTCAAATTCCTTTAGTACCAAGAAATATTTGTGGCTTGGACCTTTTGTATTATTTGGCTCTTCCACATGAGTTGCATACAATTGGCATCCTTTCATAAAACATCCTTTTAGCTGTAAGGTTGAAATCTCCCTTATAGAGATGGGTCTTGGAACTCCTTTCGTAGTGCTCTGTTTTCCATTTCCATCAAGACATGTAAATGTCTTGTTATGAAAATCTAGGACAACATGATGCTTTTCCAACCAATCCATTCCAATCAGAATATCATAAGACCCCAATGGTATTATATTTAGATCAATACTAGTATTCACGCCATTAAGACTTATGGAACAACTTCTAACCATGTCATAGATTCTTCTTTTGGTTTCAGTGGCTAACTGAATTGAAATTTCTTTTACAATTTTACTTTTCTCCAAATGTAATCTATCCACTATCTTAGGATCAATTTAACAATGAATTTCTCCTGAATCAATCAAAATAGAAACAAGATGATTTATGATCTTACCTTCCACCTCAATCATATTGGACTGGTACTCTTCTTGTCGATCGTTTAAAGCTGCATAGATTTTTCCCATATCTTAGACTGTTGTAGCTTCTTAGATGTTGTGCACAATCTTCACTCTATCCTTTCTTTGTGGGCAATCCTTGTACAGGTGATCTTCTTTGCATCCCCAACATTAGATTGGTGGTCTTCCCCTTTTTCTAAATTAATCTTCCTTCTTGAAATCTCCCTTAGCATACTGATCTTGATGATTTCTTATTGGCTCATTCCTATTGAAGTAAGGTTTGAATCCTTTCCTCCTCTGATCGGAATTCACATTTTTCTTGTCCTTCCAAGATTTCCGCAGAGATTCTCTTTCATGGCCTTGCTCATACAGGTATTTAGCCTTGCTACTGGCCTCTGTCAAGGTCTTGGGTTCATCATACTTGATATTTTCCTTATAAAAGGTTGACAATCCACTTAGAAATCTCTGTATTTTCAATTTCTCATCACCAATGAACCTGACATACTTTAACAATCCCAAGAACCTCTTCTCATACTCTGCCATAGTCATGCTTCCCAAACTGAGTTCAAAGAACACCTGCATTTTCTTGTCATAGAAATTCTCTGAGAGGTAATCCTTCCGGAATCACTTCTTGAACTGCTTCCAAGTGATCCTAATCTCATTAATGTGCTCTGCTTGCTTCAGTTTATCCCACCACATTGCAACTTTCCCGTGTAAATGGTAAGTGGCAGGCTTCCGGATTGGATGAGTAGTTATGCAACTAAAAATATCTCCTGAGTCCAAGCAACCATGCTTCAACATCATCGTCCCATTCTCTTTCACCCTCAAAGGAAGGTGGATTGAGCTTCCTCATCTCTCCTTGAAAACTATCTACCTCTTTTTTCCTTCTTTGGTGTCTAACATGAGACACCTCTGGACTGCTTACGGGATCATCTGATGCATAAAACTTTATTTCTGAGTAAGGAGGTGAGTGGTTTCCATGATCTCTGGTAGCACTTCTGGAATAACCAAATCTTCCATGATCATCCCTTCTTTCATGGCACCTGACTTCTTCCTCTTGTCTTGAGTTTGATCCCATCTTCGTTTGTCTCTCTAACTGATTTAAGCTATGCAACACTCAAGAATTTATCTGACTTTTCTCTCCCATTAGT
>SNQJ01S0129775.1:0-11052 GCA_010110895.2 Picea sitchensis
TCTATTATAGGATTGAATTGATAATCATGTTCCTCTCCTTCGGTGTGTGGTATTTCTATGATCTGGACTATTGTGCAGGGTACTCTTCTCTTGTACTCACTGCGCAACTCTCCTTTCTCAGCCCTAGTCTTCAATCTCTTATACCTTCTTCCACTACGCAATACCCAAAATTCATCTTCTTCTTCTTGTATACCTTCCTCGTTTCTCTACATCCTCAGACCCTCCCTTCCTTAGTCATTTATTTATTCATTCCTTCCTACCTTCAGACTATCCCCTTGTCATCCCCTAATTCCCCTATGTGTGCAAAGCCCCCAAGCAGTCAAATTCCATCGTCATCACATATTTTTCACACAACAACATCTTTATCCAGGTACCCAAATGCTTTCATAAACCTTTCGCGTGGGTCCTTAAATAAATTCCTCTCTGTGACATTATATGATTGGGTACAATCTATTGCAAATTTCGTAATACAACCCCCAATATGTTATTCAACTGGAAATCGACTGTACGAGGAGTAGTATTACTTACAAAATTCAATTGTCTTACCAACTAAGGGGTCAAGTTCCTCAGGATTGCAGTTGAGTATCTTCCAATATTCTCCACTAACCTTTCTAACCATTTAGTTAAAATAATCAAAAATTCACCAAACAAAATCTCATGCAGCTATGTGAACACATACCTTTGCAACCATTGTTCATCACTCATCTGATGGTTTCTATTCTCTCCTCATGAAAATTATCGATCCTTATTTTCCAGCCATTCAATGATCTCTTTCTTAGTCATCCTTCAAAACATTCCCTCAATTACAGATTCTGGGTCTCGACAACAAAACCATTTGTTGGCTCGCGGTTATAAGACCATAGGTTCAGTTTATTCAACCAACAAAACCCTTTAGATACCGGCCCTTTCGCCATCACTTGCATGCAAGTGAAGTCTCACCCAAGGCATCTATTGGGGTTTCAATAACCAAGTTTCTGCAGGGACGAGGGGATGTGAGGTTATCATCATATCCATTATTATTTATCCACCTTGTGTGCAATATCTTTATTCATGTCCTTTCATTAGTTAACAAACTCTATTGTGCAAAACCCTTGTAACATAGTTTGCAACATAAGTAACCCATTGTATCATTCATTATTACTGCTCATCAATCATACAGTAAACATATCTATACTAATCATGCATAAAGATAACATCCATGAGAAATCACATGAACACAATACATTCAGACATAAGATTTAACATGGTTCACTCAATCCTTGGGATATGTCCATAATGGTTGGCTTCTATATTAGTCTTCATGAAATCGCCATCTCAGGCCTACGCACTGTGCTTACAATAGATACAACATATTATATCCTCAATCTAGCCTTGCCTCTCTGCAGTGCACACCTCTCTCTCTACAAAATCTCTCCAAAACCCCAAGTAAATATTCTCACTCATAAGCAACCTAATCCCTCTTTTTCAGAAGCATATTCTTCCCCAACCCATTACATATTTATACATAGAGTTAGGGCTCAAAACCCCAATAGTTTATCCCAAAACCCTAATATGTCTTAGATTTTTTCCTTCTTTTTCACCAACATGCTGCTTTTCTTGCTTTTACGCCTTCATGATGATTTTCCTTCCTTCTTTTGTGCGCGCTCTGACTTCTACTTTGACCCCGCAAACTACACCCTTTTATGCTTTTGTGCGCACTCTTCAAAACTTAGTTATTAAAAATTCATGTCCAACAACCTTTAACTACAAGTTAGTCTATTATAGACTACTATGAAGAAGTGTGATGATGTTGAGCTTACAAAATCTCCAATCACTTTTTCTACATTTCATGCTTTTCCTCGTAACCCTGTTGATTGTAAGAAGGATTATATTAATGTTTTCATGCCTTCTCATTCTTTTTTGGCTACTAATGTTGTGTTCTAATCTATTTTTCAGAAGCATACTACAAGAATTCGGTCCTGATTGTTAATTAAGATGGGCTATACCAAAGGTGGACTTTGGAATAGTAGAGAGAGTATTGTTGTTCCTATTACTCTATTACAGTATAATGGATTCTTAGATATGATATGATGAGAAGTTCTTAGTTATTATTACTCTATTACATAATAATAGAGTAGTTCTTAGATATGATGAGAAGTCATGGTCAAATAATAATGGATTTATTTAGATTAGAAGGGTCTTATTTCTAGAAAATGGAATTCATTCAATTGAGTCGTCTTAAAAAAAACCCACTAATGATGATTCTATTAAGATAATTGAATATTTGGTTGATCTCAATATGCTAGATTTTGAAATTCTTATGGAAAATAACATTGTTGTTGATGTTCAATGTTTTCCTAAACCTTTGATTGAGCAGGAACTTGAGCTTACACCTTATGTTAAAATAGAGAAAAATCATTTCCCCTATCAACATCCTCATCATAGGTATCATAGGAATTAGTCTAGTAATCGACATCTTGGAATAGTGGAAATTGTTCTTTCATATTTTTGCATAAAAGGGGTGAAAGACAAAATTTTGGATTAGTGTTGACTACCAAGGTTGATTGTAGTTGGATTGATGAATGGGCATGGTAGCACTTGAACATGTGTTTGAATACTTCTTATAGATGTATATTATTGATTGTACCATAAGAGAATTCTCCTCTTTCTGGTTTTTTATCCATTAGACTGGCTAATTAAGTTTCAACCAAAGGTATCATTCAAATGAGTTTCAAATGGAGATATTATTATTGTGTGTAGTTGAAAATTGTGTTATTTCCTATGACTTGAAGGCCTTATCGACTGATGTATTACTCCCTTAGTTTTGTTTTAAGGGGGGGAATACTATTCATGTATGTAAACCTAACTTGAGATGTGTACTTATTGTTCAACTAGGACTTGTTAAGACTGAAGTTCGACCTAGTTATTTGATGATAGATTGTTGAGGTATGTGGAGGTTAGTTTGACTTTTTGTTACAATTATTTAGAAGTGATGACAATCATTTATAGCATGATAATGGAGATGATGATTGAGTATTGTTATGTACCATGCAAACACCCATTTGATTATTATTGGATTCCTTTGAGATCCTTCTTTAATGGAGACTATTTTCTTTATTAACAAAAATTGGTGTGTTGATATGATTGATGTCTAGTCGACTAATTGACTAGGACTGTATTCTCTAGTTAGCTAATCAATTGATATTGTTTGGGAAATATTTTGGGAACCTTATTATTATTTTGATCATGTTTTCATATGCTCTTGTTTATCAACATGGTGCATAGATTGTTTCACTAATTTCAAAGTTGACCAAGTCAAGAATCTTATTGAGGTGATATTTGTTCATACTCCCATTAGAGATTTTTAATATACCTTGGATTGATCAAGACGTTGTTTATTTGTGGAGGTGCCAATGTTTCTTACTATACCCATCTAGATCATTTTTCTCCAAGTTGAGTTTAAGGCGAGGTGTTGGAACCAGTTCTTGTTGGAGGCTCACCTTATTGGAGTGTATATTCACCCTCGTTTCTATTTATCCTAAAGATAATACCAATCCTTAAATTTGTAATCATTAGGTTTTAATAAGAATCTTATATATTTTATTCCACTTTCAAAAGGTATTGAAGTAAAAGACAATAATTCAAAATTTACTAATTCTTCCCTAGGTCCATTAAATAGAATAGAGGACTTATGGACATTCACTTCCATCCCTAAGGATCTGTTATATAAATCCAAGGTTTCCTTCTACTTTTCAACTTCTCATATTGAATTGACTCCAAACAAAATAATGCCATTTACAGGTAATAAATGGGACAAGGCCAAACCATTCCCCATTTTTATGCCCTTTGTTGAACCTTCTTTTTGGCTAATTGTTACCATCCTACTTAACCCTTCAACAACCAATATGAAGAGGAAAGGGGATGTAGGGCACTCTTGGTCATGTCCCACTATTGGAAAAGAAAAACCTATAAGCTAAACCATTTATCAAAACTATAAATGAGGTTGAACAAAGACACCTCATTATAACCACTTTGATAATCATCCCAATTTGAATCAGCACTAATCTAAGATAAAACTAACTTACAAGAAGTATTTTAACCTTTACAGTATGTAACCCCTCTTAGGTCGATCCCACGTCCTCATGAATTTTTCCGTTGAGAAGAAAACCAATCTACTCTTTCTAGAAAAAGTTAGAGAATATACCTTTTAGCTTGTTTTCTAGAATCTTTGTTATTATCTTATATATTGAATTTCATAGAGTAATGGACCTATAATTATCAAAATATTATAGATTATATTTATTTGGAATCAAAGATATGAATGTTGCATTCAGATCATCGAGGATTTTCCCTAAAACTCATGCTTCATCAATGACTATTAACACCTCTTCTTCCATAACGTTATCGAATCCTAGATAGAATTCTATTTTACACCCATCGAGGCATGGACTCTTGGTTTTTTTTTTAATAATAAAGGGTTGATTTAAGTTCCTTTGTTGATACCTCAACTTCTAAATTCTCATTTTGTTGATCATCTATTAGGCTAAGAAAGAAGGAGGCTACATTAATAATTTTTGCAATATTAGATCTAGGGAGTTCTTAAAATATGCCTTTGAAGTGATTAACTCCTTCAACAATTTCCTTGAAATTTCTAACCTTTTAATGATCCTTCTTCCTTATCCCCCATATAATATTTATAATCTTTCTATGTTCTGCATAATTTTGGAAGAATTCGCTATTTTTGTCCCCTTCTACAACCATATGTCCCTACTCTTCAACTTCCATTGTGATTCTTCTTGTTCCAACAAATTCATTTTTATCCCTCATAACTCTTTTAACTTGCATCTTCTTCCTCTTTTAACATACCTTATGTATTCCTATCAATGACGTTTTAATATATTCCTCAATTTTTATCAACTCTTTTTAAGTTTTTTGGGATTTTTTCTTTGTTCAACCTAGCTCAAATTTTAAAACTATTTTCACATTTTCTATAAATTAATACTTAGTTGTCTAACCAAAGTTTTGATCATATTTCTTCCAATTTTGCATAAGAAAAATTTTGAAATCTTCTTCTTTGAACAAGTATTGTTGAATTTGAAAGGCCCCGTAAGTTTATGATCTTCCCTTTCCATTTGAAGCAAAAATAGATAGATTATTTAAATACCTCCTTTGATCAATGATTTGAATCTATCTGCATCCTCCATAATATTATTGTACACACACATCTATCTATCTATATATATAGCATATTGTTTTTGGAAATAACAAATAATTCACTTATGGAATTGAAATAACTTAATATTTTGTGATAATCTAAGTGATTAAAGTTAAGATTATATCTAATCTTGCATTATTCACATTTACAAGATTTCACATCAACTTTCATTTTCCTTGTTTTAGTAAGAATAGCTTAAAACTACACTTAAACGAGCTAGAATTTTGTGTAAACAAAATTGGTTTGTCAAAGTAAAGTT
This sequence comes from Picea sitchensis, assembly GCA_010110895.2. Taxonomy (NCBI): domain Eukaryota; kingdom Viridiplantae; phylum Streptophyta; class Pinopsida; order Pinales; family Pinaceae; genus Picea; species Picea sitchensis. The sequence continues at coordinate 5,454 of SNQJ01S0129775.1, forward strand.
TATTATGGTTAATCGCAAATAAATGGGAGCTTAAAAGAAATATATAACAAGTAGGGCTAGGAGAATTTTTAATGCTCACCATTCTTCTGTATTAATTCTAGGAGCAGTTTTTGTGCGACGAATGCTATATTACCTTAGATTGTTGTAAGGATAAAAAGAAAAAGAAAAAAGAAAAAAACATTTTTTTATTTAAATGCATTTAAAATTGTTTGAATTTATCCATTGGTTTTTTCAATAAGTTTTGAATTGGGAATTTCTAATTATAATTGAATATATGTTATTTCACTTTTAATGCTTTGTAATTAATCCACATTTTTAATACACTAATTTCTAAATATCTAGACAAGTTAATTTGAAGTTAAAAGACTTTTATGAAGCATGTTTAATGCAATCAATTTTAATACACTAATTTCTAAATATCTAGACAAGTTAATTTGAAGTTAAAAGAGTTTTTATGAAGCATGTTTAATGCAATTTGGAAAAGGTTAGTCCGCCCACAATCATGCTTAGATAGGCTAATGATGAAACACCTACAAAAATAAAAACTATTATAACTAATGAAACCAACATGGTTCATGACAAATGTTGATAATAAGTGTTCTTCTTATGATAAAAGTAATTACTAAAAGCTCTCTATATTATTATTTTTGCATGTTATTATTTTTGCATGGTAATTAATTATCATTGTTTGGATGCTTGGCTAAAGTGGATGAATATTTCAACCAGGATTTTAGAAGTTGAAGTGTTTATTATTTTTGCATGGTAATTAATTATCATTGTTGAGATACTCGGCTAAAGTGGATGAATATTTCAACAAGGACTATAGAGGATTATAGAAGTTGAAATGTTTTGGAATTCATTAAATGATTTGGATATAATGGTTGCTCGTTACTTGTGTGCTTTCAATGAAAATGTATAATCTTGTCAAGAAGTCGGTGTAGCATGGTGAAATAAATTCAACATTTTTTTGGGAAGACATATAGATGCAATAGCTACTCATCTTATATTGTAGTCTTGAAAATTATAATTCTCATTGGTTGATGATGACCCTAGTATTAAATATTGGACTAAATTATCACTTTTGATGAATGCAATTATCAAAATATGATTATTTGATTACTTGATGGATATTTGGTAATCCGTTAATTAATATTGATTATTAATGATTACGGGAGATGGTTAGTTACTCATCTTAGATTGTAGTCTTAAAAATTATAATTCTCATTGGTTGACGATGACCCTAGTATTAAACATTGGACTAAACTATCACTTATGATGAATGCAATTGTCAAAATGTGATTATTTGATTACTTAATGGATATTTGGTAATCTACTAATTAATATTGATTATTAATGATTACGGGAGATGGTTCATGAGTTGGTGTTTGAAATATTGGCATTTGGATACCTTAACTATAGATATCAATTGTAGTGATTGAGAATTGTGTGATAATTTTGATTGTGGATGATTGTCTTACTTGAAAATTGATGATTACTAATATTTTACTTTTATTGTGAATAATGATGTGTAGAATATTGATTGCTTGATGATGATTATGTTGGGGATTTTATTGCATGGGTGAGAAAAAACCCCTTTGTTAATCTAGGTTGCAAGCTAAACAACATACAATTACTAGTTGTGGGTCAAGCACAAGAGTATGAGAGCATGGATGCAACTAAATTACAAATTTAACCATAAGAATGATATTTAAATACAAAAAATTGGAGGGAAACAACAATACTCATATATTAGTCTAATGGAAAAGCATAAAATGAGTAACAAAACCCAAGGAGAATGTTTGGATGCAAATGGGCTCCAACATTTTCCTTGGGATGGGTCCTTTTGCTTCTTGAAAACCCTCTTTAACATTGAATGGTGAATGAAGAAGTCATTGTTCTTTGATGAAAAAATGCAAACAAGCATGAGGGTTATGAATGGTAGAGATAAGAGAGTAAGGTAAATGATCTCCAATCTCATTCCTCCAACATAACCTTGCAATTATTTTATTCTTTAAATTATGCCCCGTGGCTTTCCTTTATAGGAAAATTCTAAACCTCATGAAGAACTAGATTCAATGTGAAAGTTCTTCATTCAAAATGGATTCCCAATGCTTGAAAGGGACTTTGGGAGGCCAAAATAATCATCATTAATGGGATGAGAGTTTGAATATATCCCATGCATAAACCTAGAGCCACATGAGTCATGCCTACAACCTTAAATGTGTCAAATAGGTCATGCTCACTTGTGTAGATAGAGTTGCATGGGTTTTGAAGGATATATTATGCAAGTCTCGCAAGTGTTAATGAAGACATGCTATGAAAGTGTATAAAAACCCACTTTCGAAGGTTGTTTCCCTGCTTCTTTAGGTGATTTAAACTAGTCTCGAGGTAGCATTATTATGTTGTATTCTTTCCAACTAATGATGCTTGTGAATGATCACATAAATGTCTCTTGTGAGTGAAATTGAGGTGATAATAGTTTCCCCTTGATGTGTGAGGTTAGGAGCTTTCATGTATCCCAAATACATCATTGTTTTCTATCCCACGTACTTGTGATTTTGAAGACTACTATAGAGAGAGAGAGAGGGTTTTGACCAAGAAGAAAGGACTACCTGTGGAAAAGTGATGAAGCCCATCTGAAAAACAACCAATCATACAATTGATGATGATCTCTTATACAAACAAGGCAGGCATTCTCATGCTCATAAAGAAGATATTATTGTTTGTGATCATGTCTAAACATTTTGATCCACCCATATCTCGATAACAATGGAAATGACCAGATCATAGTGTTGTAACTGGAAAATCCTTTGTGTGGAAACATGTGTCACCCACCAAGGTGCAAGTAACAATACAAAACTTCTCACTTGTAGGGGCCCTAGAACCTGTAGGGCGATATATAAATAGAGCTCCCACTCAAGGGCATTAATATCCATACAATCCCAAGGGTCTTCAACTGAAACTAGAATAATGCAACCATTGCAATGTATGACTCACCCTGATGTGATAATAATCTAATGTGAAACATTGGGGGGGCTACTAAATCAAAGAGTAAAAATGAATCTCTTTGTTTAGTCCAAGGTTCACCATCAATGATGGAAATGGGGACTAAGGTACAAAAAACTTCTAGAATAACATGTGTTGGTATCAATGGGAGTGGAGATGTGAGAGAGAAGGATGGGAGGTCCCTTGGGATAAAAAAATATAAGTGAGGTAACCAATTGTAAAGGATTATGGTTATGATAATGACACATGTGATTTGGCCTATGAGGATGAGACTCAAAACTTCCCTTGGGTGAAGCATAGATGATGCATGATGGGGGTAACGGAAACAACCGACCAAACACAACATAACATGATGTTGGGAGATAAATAGGTTATTGATTTATGCAAGATTGGGATTGAGGATAGGTGGATACAATAAATAAATAGTTGATGAAGTAAAATCTAGGAAATCATAGTGATTGGTACTAGGATATAGGAGGAGTTATAGAAAACTAGAATCATTGTAGGCATGGGTGATTCAATGCAGATGCTCCTACCAAGAGCAAAAAAGGATACTACCATCTTCAAGAGATGCCATCAAACAAGATGGTATGAATGTTGATGTTTCCCTTATTTTGGTATTTTTCCATTATTAATTAATAAAATAATTTGGATATGTTACATACAAGGAGACGAGTGCCCCGAGTATGCAACCAAGAAACTCTACCTATGTGGCTACAATGACAACAACGAACAAGGATGGGGCCCTTATTGTGTGTCTCCTTGGAAGGGTAAATTGATGATGGACTAGAATGTAGATGGTCTACTAGTCGTGGATGATATGAGAGACCGATGGAATGTGGTAAGTCATTTGGCATAACCAACCATAAAAAAATATGAGGTGTGGGAGTCCAAGGGTATGGGTCAGCTAGGATGATAATGATGAAGCATAATGCATGTTCTCTGACATGTGGACTATATAGACTCTTAATATTTGGGGGGAAGAGAGGAAAGGGTGCCAATATGAAATGGGGTGCTAAGACCAAGGAAACCCATGGAGGTGGAGTGTTATCGACTAGCAATTATTGAATGCATGTGGAACTAGGTGAAGTTTCTTGCTAAGTGGGGAGGGGGGATCCCTAAAGGTATATTAAGAGGGGGTTACACACTAGTAAATGCAAGATACACAAAGGGGGTATCTACATGCCATTTTGAAGTATATCTAAGCGGGGAGACCATGGGCCCTGCTATGTGTAGTGGGGGAATGGACTTCTAAAGAATACTTGAAAACATGAAACTGAATACTAAAATGGACTTATAAAGCTTGTTGTGCACAAACTAATTGTTAGATCATGATTTTGAGACCACCAAGTAAGAGGTCTCATCCTCCCCTTCATTTTTGTTTGTTTTCTTTCTGGTTTTTAGGCTTGCTTAACCCGTACGGAAGCTCATTAGGGTTTTCAATGAGTTGCATGATTGTCGAGTAAACAGTATCACAAGTCTCTTACTATTATTCATTGGACAGTCTTGCATCTCTAGGGTAATTCAACAAATTCATGTGCAACTAGGGTTTCACAACTCCATAGAGGTCATGTAGATAACCCATGCAACTATTCATGAAACAACCGCATAACGATCACGATAGAATGATCAAAATCCGTGAGATTGACAAAAAAATTGGTTTTTCGTGTTTGCAATTTTTTTACTAATAACTTGATATGATGGTTCACTCGAGTAACATGATTATGAGGAGATGAGATGGGAGATACAGGTGGATCCTACCATTCAACATGAGATAATCGTGTATGGCATGCTCGAGTATTTTAAATGACCTCTCCTCATACTTAACAATTTGATTACTTGTTGGCAAGAATTGTTAAGGATAACTGGCATGCCTTGATAACTTATGCATGAAAAATTTCAACCCTTACTTTGTGAACGCATTTCAACACATTATAGTGTCTTCTTATCATGGGTTGGCCTAGTTATCCCTTGCATGCCATTTGGTGCCCATGTGGAATTTTTCTCAAGGGAACAAGAGCCCCATTAGCCCCACCTTGGCTTTGAATTTGAACCTGCATGTTTCTTTGTCATCTATATTCTAGCTAATACATGATGGGATCCTTGTATGTTTTATTTGCATTCACATTGCTCTATTTCTTGCACACTTGAGTCTGATGCTTCCCTGTAGTTCACTATTTTTTGCTTACTTCTAACACATTCTCTTTTGTCACTCACCTTTACATCAGTTTCTTATGAGTTTCAAACCTTTATCCCTAGGGGATACATGCTTATGTTTCCATATTCTCCATTTTTCCATTTCCTTTTGTATTAGTTTGTTGCTTGCTTCACTACACTCATATTCTCCACTATATTATAGCATGCTTTTACTCTTTTTCAGGATTTATAATATGAAAAAGACACACACAAAAAATCAAATTTTTTTTTTGAGAAAAAGAGTGGGGGGGGTCAATATCTCTATCATTTATTTATAGCAGTCAGTCTCTGTCGCCCTTGAACAAGGACCTATTTTGAGTCATTTTCTTTATAGTTGGGTTGTAGTATTGCCTTAGGAGCTGCACCATAATTTTGAACTTTTATTCCTTCAATTGGT
>SNQJ01S0129776.1:0-21558 GCA_010110895.2 Picea sitchensis
AATTGCAAGACTTGAAGGACCAATTATTGGTCACATAGGAGAATATTGTGCAAATGTTGACAAGGGTGGATGCTACTCATAAATGCATATAAGATCTCATTTGGAAGACTCAAATTGAGGAAAGGTAATGGGGAGTTGCAGGTGGGGTCACTAATGCTCAATTGCAGACAATCAAAGAATCATTGGAAATGATGAAATCAGATTACTTGCAGTTGTTCAAGGATAGGGACCTTGTCCTCAAAATCACTGAAGATAAGGAGAAAGAAGTGGGCAAATTTCGTTACCAACTAAGTAAGGATCACTCATTATACAAAGCAAAAAATCAGACCATTATGGTAGCTACACTTAAGGGACAGGAAGGTCAGAAGGATCAATAGGAGAGTGTACTTTGGGACATTTATGGAGATATAGATCACAACCATGAGGTGGCTAATATAGTAGGTTATATAAGAAATTTTTAGAAGGTTACACTTGAAGAATAAAAAACAAATGATGGGCTACCAAAACTAGAAGAGGAAATGCATGAGATATATGAAGACACCAACAAAAGGAATGAAGAAAATTTTGATTTGAAGATTATGAACAACAGACCATTTCATATATATGATTTTGTTCATCATGATATATTGGATGTGTTCTATGAGGATGATTTGGGTGAGGAGAATCACTATGCTCACAATTATTTGACTCATCATGAGGTTGTGTCTAGGAATATCTCTAGGTTGTTGAGTTGGCATAAATCCATGAGTATGAAACCAATTGGGAAATTTTCAGTTTTGGTGCACAAATTGTCATATTGCACATTGTTTATTAGTGGTTGTTCTTTTTTTGCAGTATTATTAGCAGTTGATTGTAGGGGCTTGCACGCACATGATTGTCACTTCAATTCCTGGAGTGTAACCATTGATACTGATGATTTGAGGTGTGATGAATTTATTTCCTCCTTGATGAGTTATGATGATCCAATTGGGACATGTGGTAAGGAGGTGTATCCAGTTGAGATGTATAGTGGGACACCCATGTTCGTTGGGTATTTACCCTTTTCAGTGGATTATTGTAGATTGGTTCATTTTGGGCTGACATTTGACCTTGGTTTACAAAGTACTAGAATGGGTACCATTGATGTTGGTGTTGTAAACATGAATGAATGCATTCATGGTAGGTGTCTCATGGGATTCAGAGTAGTGCAACAACAACAACATGGTGGAGTTACTCTTTGTGATGGAATTTATGCACAATGTCTTCTTCATGGCCTACGTGTGACTAATGATGATGGGAGACACATTCCATTGGATATTATGTACCTTAGGAGTGATTATGTCACAACCATTACCTTCTTTGGAAGATTTTATAAAGGTTTAATTGATATGTTGCAGATGGACTAGAGGGAAATTATGAGAAGGACTTGGAATCTTATTGAGTTGGTGGTTTTGAGGGAGACAATTCGAGCCAAGAACATAAGAAGTTATTATATATTGAACCATATTTTTCGGTATTACAACGGAATATTTTACTTGCAATTGTTTCACCTTGGAGACTCAAACTTGCACAACTACAGGTTCGAGCAATTTCATTCCAATCAGCTTCAGGGTGGAGTTAGTTGTGAGTCTCAGTCAGATGTGTTGTCTGGATCTGTTGATTAGTTTGTGTGTTGTTTGGATATTTGGTTCCCACATCAATATTGTTACTTATATTCAGATTGCACTCATTCTTGTGGTGTCATATCAGTTTATAGTGATAGTTACTTTAAGGGGGTGTAGTGTGTTGAGACTGGGTCTAGGCAGATTCTAAGGGTTATCAGTGTGGCACAAAAACAATCACTAGGTAGTGGGATATCTCCTTTGGTAGAGTCCAAGCTCTTCCTTGTGAGGGTGCCATTACAATAGGAGGTCGAATCTATTAGTTTAGGGGCCACATTTCCCCTATAAGGCCGTGTGATTTTATAGGGATCAATTTTATTTTGGTGGAGGTCCGATATCATTGATGCAGAGGCCAAATTTCATTTTTCATCATTTGGGAGTGATGGAATTTCAATTTGGTTGTGGGATCCAAGAATTCATCTGATTGGATCCAAGAATTCATCTGATTGACAAATTGCTTCATATTTTGGTGGGGACCCACAAAGTTGTGGCAATGATTGGTTTGTTTCCTTTTTGGGATGTTGTGAAAGGTGGAGTTGAGACTGATTCTATTTGGTGGGGAAGATATTTTTTTCCAATATCTAGGAGTGAGTATGGTAGTGGATTAGCATATCTTGAATTCACCTGGACGCATATGAAGGGTATGATTCATTATAGTGGGTTCAAACCTTACATGTATTTTATCTTGGAGTACCAAGAGAGGGGGATGGAAGTTGGGAAAGATAGTCAAACAATTATGATTAGAGTGGCACAACATCAACATAGTGGTTCCTCTTTGAGATTAGCTTGGGACCCTAGGATTTCATTCTCTTGTAGTTCAACGATTAACAAAGATGAGAGGGAAAATCTTGTAGTATTTTTTCCCTAGGTTGCATGGGATTGGTTTCTTAGTGGAGAAATCCTCTAAGGACTTGACCGAGGTTTTGTAGTTGTTTATAGGTGGAATTCATGAGGGATTTTGTGATAGTTCCTTGATAAGAGGGTGCTTCACATCTTCTAGATTCGTTTTGGACCCATGGATCATTATTAGTTTTAGTTTGGTTCAACTTGTTTTTCTTATGGTTGTGATGGAATTGCTTGAGGACAAGCAATCCTTGGGAAGGGAGGATTGTCATGTCCCCAATTTTGGGATTCCCTATTATATAGTTGGAGATGACTTATGGGGTTTGTATCAACTAGGAAAGAGGGGTGAGGTTATGTTACCAGTGAGATAAAAGGGTTTGGAGGGGTTATATGAGGCCTAACCTAGTCCATTTATCATATTTCATAATCAAGATCACTTCCACACGGTTCTTTCTTAGTTTCGTGGCATTTCGACGATTCCAGTAAATTGAGAGTATTGTTGAGCATAATTTAATTAAATGCATTAAAGGTGTTATTTGGATCCTATTGTTTGAGGGGACAACTTAGTATAATATCTCGTTGGAATTGGGAGGAAAAGATCTAAAGGTTGAGATGATGAAAAAAGTGACTTCTAGTGGCCGCAATTGATTTAAAGTAAAATAAATCACTTTTTGGAGTAAAAAGGTTTATGAAATTAATAAAGCATTTTTATGAATAAAATATTAAAGATGAATTAAAATTCACTTGAGGGGGAAAATGTGAAAGGGGGTATAAAGGAGAGGTAGGGGCTCATATTCTCTCATTATGTTGATGATCATTTTGATATTGGTTTGGAGAGATCTTGGAGCCTTTGGGCTTTCTAGGAAACCCTTGTTTGATTGTTTTTGGTGGTGAGACTATCCACCCTACATAATCCAGTTTTGGTGGTGAAAGATTCCACCATATCCATTGATTAAGAAGGACATTCAAGTTTTCCATTTGGATTCCATTGTTGGGTATATTTATCTACTTTTTGGCAACAATATGAGGTTTGTAGAAGATATATTCCTTCTTGTGTAGGTTGATCTATCTATTGTAGTGTTTCTTTGTTTTTTGGAGGACACATCCTGGTTAGTAGAGTTTGTATTTATTTGTAGTAGGATTGTATTCTTTGTGTGTAGCAACTATATTCATGTAGAGGCTGAGTTTGGATTTGGAGGGTTAGATCTTTTGGTTCTGGACAGGTTTCCTTTGTGGTTGGTTGAGTTGTCATTATTGGGATGAGGTTATTTAAATTTGGGTCATGTTAGCTTAGTGAGGGAAATTTATTGGTTTTTTGGAGGTCTTCCATTGTTGGTCGAGTTCACCTAGCGTCGAGCTGAATTTTCTATTGTGAAGAGGTCATTCTTATTGTCAGCATATTGGTAGAGTTTTCTTTAGTCCTCAGTTGTAATCTACAAAACTATATTTCTCTTGCTATATAAGCTCGTACCAACTGGTGTAATGAGGTTAGATTACAAATAAAATCAATCCATATTTCTATTCATCCTATTATTTATTTGTGCCATTTTCCATTGCAACATGTTGTTATAAATTGCATACATTTTACATACTTCGTTGGCATCAAATCCATGATTGTTCATTGGTAGACACATCCATAAAATCATAAAAACAACATAAAAACCCAGCAGTGGAAATAAGAGGGATTACACATTGGTATTGGGGTGTGTTAACCAAGTGTTTGACAAAAACACTGAACCGAAACTACTCCCAGACTGCTACAACAACCAAATAAGAGGGTATAACAATGGATTTTAAAATTTTCATCCAAGTGTTTGTCATAATATTTGAACCAGTAATACACCCAAAACATTATAGTAGTAGAAAAGGGGGTTAATCCAATAGTTTTTTTTAATTTTTTATCAAAGTGTTTGGAAAAATCCCAACACCAGAAGTAAGCTCCATCAAACCAAACAAAGAATTTATCGTGGAAATAGTTTATGAAAAAAATATGTTTGAAAAAATACACAACCCAAATCAACACTAAAACCATGAGTAATAAAACACCAAACATATCAACAATGGTTAAGGGGATCTCACAGGTTGTTTGACAAGTGTTTGATGAAAGTATTTTTCCATAAAACCATTAGGATATTGCAGCAACAAGATGCATAGATTTAGAACAACCATAAGGAGGGACATTACAATAATCTACATGAAAACATAAACTCCTACAGGGCCATTTTAAATAATTGAAAGTCAGGTTTCCATCGCATAAACAAATTGTTGTCACAACAACATCAGTACTATCAACATTAACAAAATCTCACCCTCTTGACTTCTTGAAAGAATCCTATAGGATATCATACGGGAAAAACTACAACACAAATAAAAAATCTATAGCAAGGGACTCTATGCAATTCAAAGGAATTCTACAATTACAAGAGCCCTCAAAATGGTCAAGCATCAACTAAAAATTGCAACTTTATCTCTTCTTGATTTCTAGAGGATACTTTGTTCCTGTAGAAAAACATTAGCATCCTTTAGAAAACAAGATTCAAATAAACATGTAAAATTCTCAACACATTCATCAAGCAACAAAAAAATCATAAGGGTAACCTAAGGTATAAACATGAATCCCTTCTCTCTAAACATTTCATTTTTGAAACATATAAAATTTTAAACCCATGCATATTATCCATAGTCAATATTTAAAAGCAATGAAAGGTGATGAGAATGAGGATGTCCCTGTACATCACGTCAAAGGGGGAGGCATGATTCATGGTTAAATGAACTAACACATTAGTCACGATGGAAAATCATTCAAATGAACTCAAATATTGATGCAGGAGCATCCACACCTCATCAAGCGAGCCAACGCGTGGATAAAGAAATACAGTTGGGCAGTGCCAACACATATGTTTTTGAAATACTTTGGAAAGTTGTTGCGCAGTCATTTGGATGAAGACATTCATAACATAGAGCACTTGTACATTGTAACGGACCTTGAGCAGATAAGCTCTCGTCCTTAGGTAGTTGAGGCACTTATTAGATTTAGTGCAGGTAGATAAGATAATTATGTCTAGATTAGACAGTTTTGCTTTCGAGAGGGAAAACAGAATATAGGCACCCTACTTTGTATTATTGTATTCATTCATATTATTGAGATTATCAGCATTAGCATTCAGGAGCAAGGAGAGAGCAAAGCAGAGAACTGGTGAAGAATCCCCATGTATAGATATTGAATTAATAGGAAAGCTTTGATTCAATTCCATGGCTGTGATTATCCTCTGTGTGTTGTTGATATTATGCTGTTGCATATTTGCTTCTTGTTTTGCCTATCTTCTGTATGTTGCGTATGTGATTGCAATACAGGTTCGATATCTGAGAGAATGAGGGAATGAGTTTAAATTGTTTCTCTGTCTGAGCCAAGAGATTCCTGCATAGAGTGCAATGAAGTTCTTCCGCATAGAGTGCATTGAGGAGGCTAGATAGTTTAACTCTCATTTCCGTTCTCCCAGAAGTTGTGTTGGGTTATTCGAAGCGTGCAGGTGAAGTGCAGGTTTGATTGTAGTCTCAGAGGTGAGTCTGAGTAAAGGGAGATGAGGACTTCTATTGCAGGTGAGTGCACAGGATTTGGGTGACTTCAACACTTAGAGAGTCGTTGGGAAGTCGAGGACAGGAAGCGGCGTAAAGGCCCTTGAAGGAATCGAAGTCTACAAGCTCAGGAGGGATAGTTCCCTCGTGCTTGCTGCGGAACAGACCCAGGAGAAGCTTCAACCAGGATGAGGCTTGGAGCAGGAGGTTCCTCAAGAGGAAGAGAATCGACGACTTGAAATTTCTGGGAGAGAGTTAACCTTCAAGTGCAAGTAGAACCCATTTGCCATCGGATATCGGCATATCGGGGTTGGCGAGTGCAAGAGTTGCATGCACGTCGATATCGCGAGTAGCGATTTCCAGATTCTGTGGGATCCGTCAATTTTTGGAGGGACAGGTGGCACGTGATCTCAGGACATCAGGTCTCAGGAGTTGAAGAGCCAAGCGAATGGTCTCATAAGTCGTGAATTCGTGAGGAGACGAGGTAGCGATACTCGGGTATCGGTGACTCGGGCCTCAGAAGTCGAGGTGAAGTTAATCTGAACTCGCGAGAAGTGAAACCGCGAGATCGCGAGATCGCGAGTCTCAGCATCTCGGCGCATCGGGTATCGGGAGTTGAAATCCCGAGTGGTTGGTAGCGCGAGAGGCAAAGTCCCGATCCCCCGAGTAGAGGAAAAGAGGATAGAGAGGAGTGAACTGTGGGTGCAGATCTTCCGATAGGAAGAGAGAAGAACCGTTGAGTTCTTCGGGCCANCTAGTGAGAGAGACTATACCGTCGAGGACAGCAGGTCGGCGTCAAGAGTGGTATCAGAGAGGGATTGAGTTCTCTTTGTTCCGGTAGCAGAGAGAAGCAGATTTCACCATGTCGCCCAGAAGGGAGAGGCAGTCACCTGATCGTGAGGACAGGGATGCCCGAAGAAGGGGAAGGCCGGTAGGGAATCCAGAGATGGAACGTCAAATACGAGATCTCAGGGCGAGACTCGAAGAGATGGAGACCACCCAGAGGCGCAGAGCTGGAGCTGGGGAGTTCAGTGATTCCGAGGTTGAAGAGGAAGCTGGACACGATGCAGAAGAGGTCACAGCAGAAGATGCTTCAACAGATAGGTTGATTAGAGCTATCGCCAGGATGAGCTCGAAGACGAAGATGGACATTCCCGTGTATGAGGGAAGTCTAAATGCTGAAGAGTTGCTGGATTGGATCCGAGAACTCGAAACCTACTTCGATTATGAAGACATCGAAGAGGACAAGAAGGTAAGGCATGCTGTAACCAAGCTGAAGGGACATGCAGCCTTATGGTGGGACGAGCTGCAGGCTGACAGATGTTCCAAAGGCAAACAGAAGATCAAGAGCTGGGATATGATGATCGCGAAGATGAAGGTGAAGTTCATTCCCAGAGACTACCAGATCACACTGTTCAGGTGCATGCAGAACATGAGACAGAAGTTGATGACGGTGAAGGAGTACACCGAGGAATTTTACAGGCTCAACATTCGAGCTGGTCATCGGGAGAGCGATGATGAAAAGGTGGCAAGATACCTGAATGGGTTGAGATATGAAATTCAGGATGAGTTGAGCATGCTGACCATCCGAACAGTTGAGGATGCGTACCAGATGGATCTAAAATCCGAGGAGAAGCTGAGCCGCAAGCAGGGACAGCGAGGGCGAGGACGAAGTCAGCCCAGAAGCAAAGCAGTTGCCCAAGAGAAAATTCAAAATCCCAAGGAGGAGTGGAAAAGACCTAAGGGAAGGGCTGAAAGAGGTGGAACCTCACAGCAAAGGCAGCAATATGCTGAGTCGAGGAGGCAGCAAGATGATCAGCAAGGAGGATATGCTGATGTGAACGCATTTCCTCATACCAGAGGCAGAGGAAGAGGCAGAGGAGGAGTTATCACATGTTTTACATGTGGTAAAGACGGACACAAATCCATGGACTGTCCAGAGAGGAAAATGGACAGAGGAAAATCTCACGTCGTTGAGGCGCAGAGGCGTGATGTGGAAGATGAAGACACTGGAAGTGGGAAGTCACTGACAGTGCATAAAGTTCTCTTGAAACCTGAGAAAGAGGTAGAGGATGCAACACAAAGATACAGACTGTTCCAGACCACGTGCAAGACCAAGGGCTAGAAGTGCAAGGTCGTAGTGGACAGTGGGAGCACCGATAATCTCATTTCAACCAAGATGGTGGAAAAATTGGAGTTGAAAATGACTAAGCACCCGAGTCTGTATAAAGTGTCATGGCTGCAGAAAGGACACCAGGTATGTGTTACAGACAATGCTTGGTTGAATTTAAAATGGGTGATTATAAGGATAAGATTATGTGTGATGTTATTCCCATGCACGTATGCCACATACTGCTGGGTAGACCATGGCAGTACGACAGGAATGTGGTTCATGGTGGGAGGATGAACACATACACCTTAGAGAAGGATGGGAGAACACACAGGCTACTTCCGATAAAGGAAAAAGAAGTGAAACCAGAAGTTAGCAGCACTATACTTCTCATGAGTGGAAAAGAGCTTCTCATGGAGATGGAGAAGAATGAAGATCCACAATTCTTTGTGGTCAGGAAGCCGAGAATTATCCTGACAATCACAAGAGTGGACGACTTGCCAGAAGAGGTTCAGGAACTGCTGAGAGAGTTCGCTGACATCATCATGGAAGAACTACCTCGTTCGTTGCCACCGATGCGGAGTGTGAGTCACCACATTGACCTCATACCCGGAGCAAGTTTGCCAAACGTCAAGGCCACCGATGAAAAGTGTGAGTCACCACATTGACCTCATAACGAAAGCAAGTTTGCCAAACAAGGCAAGCAGTAATGTGGCCGACACCCTCGAGAATGAGGAGGTCAAAAAGGCGTATAGGATCTACCGATAAAGGACTGGTGAGGGAGAGACTTAGTCCATGTGCCGCTCCAATGGTACCGAGTCCAAGAAGGATGGAGGCTGGAGAATGTGTACGAAATCCATGGCGATAAATAAAAATCACCATCGTAATGATTTCCACTGCCGAATGGATGACTTGATGGATTTCGCCAAGTGGGCAAATTATTTTTCAAAGATAGTCCAAGAGCGGATATCATCAGATCCCGATGAGAGAGGGAGATGAATTACAACATTCAAGACAACCAGGTTTGCACAAAATGTATCGGTCATGCCATTTGGCTTAACGAACACCCTGAGTAATTTTATGAGGTCGATGAATGAAGTCCTAAAGGAACACCGCAAATTTATCGCGGTAACGATCTATACATATCGATATTCGCCAGCAAGACAAAGGTTTAACACTTGAGGCATTTAGCCATAGTGATGAAAAGGCTACGAGGGAGGAAGTTGTCGATCAATTTGAGAAATGCTCGCTCATGCGCACGTAACTCATTTATTTATTTTGTAATCTCGCAAATGAATTGAAGATATCCCTTTAGTTGGAAGTAATCGAATTGGCCATCGCCGGTGAACATTTTCGAGTAAGGAGTTTCGGACCGATAGTTTCTAATCGAAGTTCATTCCTAATTTCATGGAATTAACGCCGAATGATGGACACCGAAGAAGAGGCATAAAGTTTTTCACTAGACAACAGAGGATGAGAAGAGATTCAATCCGCTGAAGCTTAAAGATTACAGAAAACACCCTTGGTGTTGCCAGATTTTCAAAGACCTTCCAGGTGAAGTGTGATACCAGTGGATATGTTGAGGGTCTTGAGTCGATGAGACGTAATCGGCAGCATATTACAACGAGAAATGGGATGATGCCAAGCTGAAGTACCTAATGGCGACAAGCGGAGTTCCATGCCATATAGGCATTGAAGAATGGAGGCATTACTTCGATACCCAAAGAATTCGCTTTGTACAACATAATCATGATTGCGCTTTGCAGCATCAACAGGAAGTTGAACCGGTTAAAATTTTAGAGTACATGCGACTTCATCGCTTGTGATCGCTATTTCGACCGCTAACAAAGTAGCCTACGTTTTGAGCGGTGAAAATGTTTGACGCCAGGAGTTCGAATCAAAATGCCGGGTTTTGAAAATTTAAGGGATATGTATGCAGGTGGATGATTTTGCGTATTATTAATGGAGGCACTCGAGAACTACCGTGGATCAAGTCCGGCCGGAATATAAGGATCCTGTGAGGGATTTCTATTCGAGGCAATCACCGTGGCATTCCAGACGCTCCATGAGGGAGAATTTGGTGAAGGAAAAACACACCGGAGGCTTGAAGGTGTCATTTCGACATGACAAAACGCTCGCCAAGCTGAGCGAATCGTAATTTTTGCCGATGTCAAACGACGGTTGAACGTGCGTGATATGTCAATACGCTAAGGGTCGTAAAGTGGTGATCACGTGGTTCTATCACCGCTGTCTATACCGAAAGGGACATGGGAGGCCATTATTAGCATGGATTTTGTATTCGGTTTACTGAGAACTTAGCGAGGAGTGGATTCCATCTTGTGGTGGTGGACAGGTTTTCAAGATGGCACATTTTATTCGTGTCATAATTAGCATAAACCACATCCTCAATTCTATTTTTCAAAGAGATCGTGGTGATCGCATGGACGTCGGTGGTTGGCTAGTCTCGACGGGATACCGCAAGTTCATAGTCATTTTGAGGATGCGCTATGGAAGAAGCCGGGACTCCATCCATTTCAGCACATACCCATCCACGTAATCGGCCATGACCGAGGTGGTCAATAGGAGCCTAGGGGATCTATTGAGAAGCATTGTGACGGAGCATCACACCAGCTTAACGATCCTACCACAAGTGCACTCATGCATAAACGCATTCGAATCGGAGTACAGGTAAAAGTCCATTCCAAATTGTGTATGGGACACAACTGAGAGGATTTTCTGAATTGAGATATTCAGAACATACTACTACTAGCAGTGCTAGTGTTGAGGAATTTGCTGAGGCAATGCAGCAACTTCACGCAGAGGTGAAGCAAAGATTGACTCATAAGGAAAATCAGAGTATAAGCGCCGAAATGGGACGAGAAGAGGTAGCCGGCCGGAAGTTGGGGATATGGTTCAAGACTTAAGGAGAGAAAGGTTCCTAAGGGGAACATAGAACAAGCTCATTATGAAGAAGATCTGCCATGCAAAGTCCCTAAGAAATTCGGGAGAAATGAGCTTGAGTTGTCTGGATGGCACTGACATCTCCGGGATTTTCAATATTTCGATTTATACCCTGTATCGAGGGGATGCGGTTTTAATTTGGAGGGAACCGGCGATCCAATGGTGAGAACAATACTGCTCGTAATGAAACCCTCGATGGAGTGCATACTGATAAAAAGAGAGTAGGCGTAGCACTGTACAGCATTTTGAATACTTCAGAAGTGGAAGAACACCCGCTGGAGGATGCAAGTTAGCATCGTGAGCGCATGATCTGTGAAACATGGGCAACACACATGTATTCTCATGGACATGAGCCCATGAATTATTTTGAGCCAAGGAGTATGATGCATGAGCATCCACACTTCATCAAGCGAGCTAGCGTGGAGGGAAGAGAGGAACAGTTGGACAGCACCAGCATATACATTTTTTGAATTACTTTGGAAAGTTGGTGCGCCACCATTTGAATGAAATCATCTTTATAACATAGTGCACTTTAGACATTGTAACCAATTCTGGAGTGATAAGCTCGCCCTAGGTAGTTGAGGCACTTATTAGATTTAGTGTAGGTAGATAAGAAACGAGTCTAGATTAGACAGTTTTTCTTCGAGAGGGAAAACGAATATAGGCACCCTCCTTTGTATTATTGTATTCATTCGCATTATTGAGATTATCAGCATTAACATTCGTGAGCAAGGAGAGAGCAAAGCATAGAACTGTGAAGAATCCTCATGTATAGATACGAAATTTAACAGAAAGCTTTGATTCAATTCCATGGCTGTGATTATGCTCTGTGTATTGTTGATATGCCGCTGTATTACTTGCTTCTTGTTTTGCCTATCTTCTATACGTTGCATATGTGATTGCAATACAGGTTCAATATCTGAGAGAATGATGGAATGAGTTACAATTGTTTCACTATCTGAGCAATAATTCCTCGTGACAGAGTAATGAAGTTCTTCCAAGATAGAGTGCGCGCTGGAGGAGGCTGGGAGAAGTTTAACCTCATTTTCAAGCCCCGTGGTTGTGTTGGGTTATTCGAATCAGTAAGTGTGAAGTGTTTGATTGTAGTCTCAAGAAAGTAGTCCGAAAGCGAGACAGAATTCTCGCTGTGTGAGTGCAATGTGATTTGGGCAGACTTCAACACCCTAGAGAGTCGCTGGGAAGTCGAAAGTACGGTACGCGTGAAGGCCCTTTGAAGGAATCAAGTCTACAAGCTCGTGAGGGATAGTTCCTTACAAATATTCTGGGAACGGATCCTGGAGAAGTTTCAAACAGGATGAGGCTTGGAGTAGGAGGTTCCTCAAGAGGAAGAGAATCAATGACTTGAAGTTGTCGAGTAGATCTTCGAGACTTGCAGGCGCATGGAGGAGTCTGTTTTCCATTTGAATATCGGTATATCGGGGTTGGTGAGTGCAATAGTTGCATGCACGTCGATATTGTGGTTAGCGATTTCCAGTTTCTGTGGAAGTGCCGATTTTCGGAGGGACACGTGGCACGTACTCTTGGGACGTCGGGTCTCGGAAGTTGAAGGGCCAAACGGTTGGTCTCATAAGTCGTGAATTCGCGAGGAGATGAGGTAGAGATACTCGGGTATCGGCTACTCGGGCCTTGGAAGTCGAGGTGAAGTTAATCTGAACTCGCGGGAAGCGAAACCGCGAGATTGCGTGATCGTGAGTCTTGTCAACTCGGCGCGTTGGGTATCGGGGGTTGGAATCCCGAGTGGTTGGTGGTGCGAGAGGCGAGTCCCGATCCCCCGAGTAAAGGTAAAGAGGATAGAGAGGAGTGAACAGTGGGTGTAGAGAATCCGATAGAGAGAGAGAAGAACCGCTGAGTTCTTCTAGCCATGAAAGAGAAGGTCTGGTGAGAGTGACTTATGCCATCGAGGGACGCCAGGCCTACAATCAATTTAGAAACATGGGATAATGAGTACACAACTATCATACTGAGAACTCGAGATAAGACAAGGGATAAGCCTGAAATTCATTCTCATAAGTGAAAGTAAAATATGTTAGTCACCATTTTCAAAGTTTCCAAACACATAGGAGTCTTTTAATAGCACAAAGAGATAGGGAACATGGGCTAGAAGAATGGGGTATATGGATAAATATCCAACCAGAGACTCTAGGGTTCGCTACAAGAAGGTAGTTGTCAAACTGTTCAAAAAAATTTCACAAGAATTGTTCATATCATTATTTTTAATGCCTCAAACTTACCCTAGAATGTTGTTTAATTTTGCTTAAAGAACTGCATGTTCTCAAATTGGTTGTTGGTTCTATAAAATTAATTTCATGGGTGATGGTCTTCACAGTCCTGTAGAAATTTCTTAGATTAGATAGTCTTGTAGAAATTGCTTAGAAAAAAAATCTCTCTCCCTGATTTTTTTTCCTCAACCCATTTAAAGTCATTCTTTTTTTAAATTACCATTGATATTGTCAGAAAAATCCTCATTCTAATCACCTCATCTCTCTCACCTTCAACTTCTTGTTAAGAACAAGAGGGCGTATTCTAGAATTTTGCAAATCCTCTCTCCTCTTGTAAGAATCTTTGTGATGTAATATATATATATATATATATATATATATATATATATATATATATATATATATGAATAACTATTTTCATAATCCATGGGAGCAGGGTTCAACAAGAGGGAATCCACTGAACCCTTAAAAATTTATGATAATCCAGAAAGTGTAGAAATTTTCCAAAGAAGTAGTTGGCTAGGGTATTTTGAGAGACTAAGAGGCTTTGATGATGAAATGGCCTTGGATTTTTCACTTAACTTCCATAATATTCAAGAACATGAATATGTAACAATAGTAAGGGGTATGAAGATTATAGTAAATGAAGGTTTTATCAACAAGGTATCTAGACTACCAACGGGCCTTCCTTGGGATAACTAAGAAAGTCAAGAGGTTAAAAATGCTAAAAAAATATTTTTCCACCCAAATGAGTGGCCAAAAGAAGATAAAAATGCAATCAAAATAGAAAGTATCCATCACCCTTGGCTAGAAGTGGCCTATCACATTATCAAGTATGTTGAGTGTAGTTTATGCATATCATTTCAAACTCCTCCACCAATTAAGGCATTGCTACAACTAAGAACTAGCCAACAACTTCATTTTCCCTTATTTCCTCCTTAAATCCTTGAAGGAGATGTGTACCAAGGTAAAGAAAGGGAAACATGAGTTATTGTCCCACCATGGAATCATAAATTTGATGGTATCAGATGTCATAAGGAATATGAAACACACAGTTCTATGGGTAGACTTTGTAGAAATGGACTAGCAAGTATTCTTGGAGGTACAGGAAGAAATGAGTCAACATAGTCAAGATAAAGAAGAAGAAGAAAATGTTGATAAACCTAAGAAGGAAAGAAAACCTAGGTCCTCAAGACAAAAGAAAAAGAATAAATTAAAGGTAGAAAAAGAGGACAAGGAAGTGGTTGCCACTCTGAAAACATTAATAACCCCATCTATTAGCCCATTGAAGATCACAAGTGTTGAAACTATTCTATTGATTTTACAACTTCAACCCAAAACCTAAAATTTAGCTCAAAATAAAATCACTTTATCTACTAAAATCACAGTTAAGTAATCAACTAAACATGTAGTGGAAGCATAAAATAGAAAACCAAAATCTCACACATAAGACATGAATATTTTCGGGTATAAACCCTTGGAAAAACCCTAGAGGGAAAACATGTTCCAAGATGATTTCATTAAGTTCAAATCAAGGCCCCCATAATAGGGAAAATGGCCCACTAAGAGAATATACACTTCAGACAAGCCTGGTAATGTATGTGTTGCTATATGACCTGTACCTGCACATTTATCGAGGTGTACGCAATTGTCCTTCTGCAAACCCATGTATATACACGAATATCTCCACTGAGACCCACATACATGTACGAAAACTCTATATGAAAACTTCCCTACAATGCTACACTTTCCTCTGGATTCTATTAGCTGAAACCCACCTGTGGCTGCCTCTTCTCTCTCTTCTCCTTGACCTCTATGACCTCTATATGGACATCCGTCTCCAACTGTCCAAGATATTGAATCACAATCCTTCATGATTCAACCCTCTCTACATCAACACTTGGATGAAATATATTCACCCAACCAATGAGATCTCCTCACTTTTATGTAAGAAAATTTCCTTCTTTGTTTCTACACTCCTCACACTAGAAAAATTCTTTTGTATCCCCGACCTTGGTCTCTCACCAAATGTATCTACCTTGATCTCTCACCAACGTCTCCCACAAGTGTATTCCTCCTTCACCCTATCCTTTCTTTTATAATCATAAGTTATAATCTATTTTTAATCTCCAAAGTGATTGACAATTGAGATTACTTCTCACACTCACTTAATATTTACATGCTTAGATTACATGCTAAATACTTTTATCACTTTCCTTAAATAACTAAATTAACTAATAAAAACACTTTTACTTTAATCAATTCCTTTTAACTAAAGTAATCTCAAGAATAGAAAGCTTTCGATGACTTCCACATACTAGAAACATGCTAATGCAAAAGTACTTGTCTGATGCTACTACTAACATCAACACTCCATGTTAGAGAGGAAGGTACTTCTCCCACCTAGATTTGGATCTATCTTTGTTACAAGGTCCTGATTTCCAATCCACCTAATTGGATTCACCCTATGACACAGAAGTTATCCCTACCATCACTCTCAGACCTCTCTTCAAAAAATCCTCTTTGATCATGCTCCTAGAAGCCTCCTTCTCCTGAGAATCATGCATTTCCATATCATATCATGACTCCTTCTTGACATACTTGGAAGGATTATCCTTCCCACTTGAACATAAAGGCTAACTCCCATTGATCTTGTCAACCTTCAAAGCTACCTTCTCCTTGTTCTCTGTCACTCTACTGCTTTCCATTACTCGCGTAGGATGGCCCTTTATCCGATAAAATTTTCTCTCTCTAACTCCAAATATAGTTTCTTTATCTGAGCTATATCCTCTGGGAATGCTCAATGCATGTCCATCTTGGAATAAGACCGCATATCCCTTCTTCTCAATAAATAAGACTAAGAGCACACTCATCTTGAGTTCTAACATGCATAACACATTTTTCACTCTTAATGTGCCTCCTGAATCCATATGGAATGAGATTTTTCCAGATCCCTTCACTGCATGCTTGGTCCCCATACTAAGTTCCACATGCATCTCTAAATAAAAATCCGTGAAGATATCGAACACCTCTCATGATCCTGTCATATGACATGTGGCTCCACTATCTATCAACCATGCACTGACTGATATGGTGCCCAAGGAAGTTTTGGAAACAAGTAAGAACTTTGTTTTTTCAAACTTCTTGCAAAACACATCCACTTGATTATTTTCCGAACCATCTACCTTTAGTTGTGCTTCGTTCCCACCCTTATTTCTATGTGGACATTTCCCTACATAATGCCCAAACTTGTGACATGCAAAGCACTTAAATTTGATCATATCCTTCTTCTTGTTGTTTTGAGAGGTATACTCTCCATTGGAAATCTTCTTTAACTTTCCCTTCTTTGCATGACTAGCAAGAGAAAGATTCTCATCATCTTTCTTGTGTCGACCTCCATTAAGAGTTTCATCTCGATGATCCTCCTGAATGAAGTCATCCCACAACCTTGAACAATCAGGGAGATTTTCTCTTTCCATGATTCCTTTAATGAACAATGTTCACTCCTTCATGAATCCTTTCAACGTCATCCTCACCAACTTTGAATAAACCACCATCTCCCCAAATGCAGCTATTTCATCTCAAACATGTCATATCTGGGTGAGATAACCTGTCACTGTATATGATCATGTCATCTTCGGGTCCCTAAGATTCTCTCTTAACACCATTTTGTGATTCTCATTCTTTCTCTGAAATAAAATATTCAGAGCCTCCCACATGTCCCTAGAAGTATTTTTTCCTAATAAATGAGGGATCAGGTGATTCTTCACTCCATGTAGAATGATGTGCCTAGATTTCACATCCTCCTGATTATGGATGACTAGTGATGCCACATTTGTTGGTGGATTTATTTGAGTATTAAAAAATTCCAAGATCCCATTATCCATCAACACCAATATGATCCTCTCCTTCAAAGGACTGTATTTGGAACTTGGAAACTCCATCCAACCTATCCTCGAATCACAATCCAGTTTTTGTATCCAAGATATGATCTAATATCCCTCTACTGAAATTTCCCATATACTATCCTATACAGACTTGTTTTCAACTATCTCCACTATATCCCATGTATATATGTGAATTTGTTCACTACAACCCATGCATGTACACTATTTTCCCTTATGTGACCCATATACACCTCCATACACCTTCAATGCTCTTGTTTTCCTCTAAGAGAATTTTCTTTGATACCATGTTGATTTTACCACTTCAACCCAACACCCGACAGTTAGGTCAAAATAAATTCACTTTATCTACTAAAAGAACAACTGAGTAATCAACTAAACATGCAATAAAAGCATAAACTAGGAAACCAAAATATCACATACAAGACACCAATATTTTTGGGTATAAACCCATGGAAAAAACTGGAGGGAAAACTAGTTCCAATATTCTTTTATTAAGGTCAAATCAAGGCTCTCATAATAGGGAAAATTCACCACTAAGAGAATATAAACTGCAGACAAATCCGACAATGCCTATGCTATTGTACGACCCTGTACCAACATGTTTCCTGAGGTATACGTGATTTTCCTTCTACAAACCTGTGTACATACAGGACTATATCCACTAAGACTCGTGTACATGTACAAAAACTCTATACGACAACTTTAGTATTGCTCAATGCTTTCCTCTGGCTTCTATCAACTAAAACCCACTTGTGGTTTCCTCTGCTCTCTCTTCTCCTTGACCTGTATGACCTCTAGATGGGAATCCTTCTCCAACTATCCAAGATCTAGAATCACGGTCATTCATGATTCAACCCTCTCCACATAAACACTTGGAACAAATATCTTCACCCAACCAATGATAACTCCTCACTCTTGTGTAAGAAAAATTCATGCTTTACTTCTACACTCCTCACACTAGAAAAATTCCTTCTTTGCTATCCCCAACCTTGATCTATCACCAAAGAATCACACAAGTGTTTCTCATATAAGTGTATTCATCCTTCACCCTAGCCTTTCTTTTATAATCATAAGTTATAATCTACAAAGTGATTGATGGTTGAGATTACTTCTCACACTCACTTAAGATTTACATGCTTAGATTACATGCTAATTACTTTTAGCACTTTCCTTAAATAATCCAATTCACTAATAAAAATGATTTTATTTCAATTAATTCCTTTTAACTAAAGTAATCTCAAGGATAGAAGGATTTCAATGACTTCCACATGCTAGACACATGCCAATGCAGAAGTACATGTCTGAAAATGTAGAAATATAAAAAAAAAACACCTCAAGGAGAAGAAATGATCCCAGAAGAAAATCCATTGACAATAGAAGGGAGTTCCAAGACTAAGACACTAGTTGAACAACTCCTTTATGCCACCCTACTGGAATTGGTAAAATCCAAGGTTGAAGCCATAAAGTGGAAGAAAATGGAAGAAAGTAGAAAAGGGAAGCAAAAGGAAGAGTCCCCTGAAGAAATGGAGAGACAACTTCAACAAATGCAAGAGAAATTTCAAATAATGACCATGCAGAAAGTGGAATACAATCAAAAGCTATAGGTGGAAAATAAAAAAATCAAAATAGAGATTAGATGAATCCAAGAGGGAGTTGGATGCCAAAAATGAAATAATAGAGATCATGGAAGCTTCCCTAGATACTATAGCCAAAGTGTCATTGGATATTTTGGAATGTATCCAGTCTGCTAGGGTATATTCCTTGTTCCTCAAGAAGCAATGGCATGAGAATCAAATTGAAAGTCTAGCCCAAGTAGTGAGATACAACCTAGACACACCTAAGGATTTCCTAGATTTCTATCAAAACTGCAACATGGAAGAGAAGGCAAGGATGTGTGAGTTCTAATTGCACAATATGGTCCTCCCACACCACTACAAATGGAACCTAAATCCATATGTAGGGGATGTTCAAATTATGGCCCATACATATTCATTGAGACATGAAGAAAAGAGGGAAGCATAGATGAAAAAGTATAAGGATGATGAATTTTAGATTCCACTATGGATTAGAGCTGAGGCGACAAGGCCAAGAGAGTTCATAGCGAGTCATATCATCCTTTCCACAAAAATAGAAATATCTCCAATATGGGAAACCAAACAAATGGAAGCAATGGAACACCTAGATGACACATTGAGGCTCTTGGGTGATGAGGAAGCAAACGCTTTCCATATGAGGAAACACTCCTATTAGCACCATGATTTTCATAGCTAAGGTTAGAGGCTTGTTAACAATTTTCAAAGTAATGCATGTTAGCACCCATATTGTTTTTATGCCTGGCATCATCTAACACCTCCAAGGGTCAGTTTCAAAACGAATCTTTTAATTTATTATTTCCATTTTCATTTGCAACTGCGGGTTACAAAATTTGCTATGTGCTCTGCAGAGTTCTTCACTACGCAAAGGATTATGTTGCGCAGAGGATTTTGTCATGCAGTGGATTTCATCGTGCAATGGATTTCATCACGCAGTGGATTTCGTCATGCAGTGGATTTCATCATGCATAGAATTCTGTTGCGCAGTGAATTTCTTCGCGCACTGGATTTCATTGCGCAGTGGATTTCATCGCGCAATGGATTTCATCACACATAGGATGTTTCCGCACATAGGATGTCATCGCGCAATGGAATTAATCGCACGGAGGGATGTCACGCATGGGATGTTGTCATGCATAGGATGTTGTCGCACGGAGAGGAATTTTGAAAATCCCTGAGAGTTTTTTGTCGAGGACAAAAAAAATATCAAAAACCTCTTTCAGATTTGCAAAATGTGTCACGAATTAGGAGATTCAAAGGAATATTTGAGCCCTATTTTTCAGTTTTCATGATTTCTTGTTTGAGACATGTTTTTGCGACATGTATTCCGACCATATGGAGACTAATTTCAAGAAAATGAGAGAGGTTTTTAATTACAATGATCTTACCTACAAAAACCGTTCTCAGATTTTACACAACTATTATAGTTTGAGAATTACAAGTGGCATTTTGAAGCCTATTTTTCATAATTTCACCTCCTGAAAAGGAAATCAGTTAAAATGTGTCATTGTTGTTTGTAACATTTTCTATTTTGGGAAAGGGGTTGGAATTCAAAGTGGTGAGTTGTAAAGGACCTATAGTGCTATATATTTCATGGTATGAGAGTAGAGAGGGGTTGGCTGGAAAAATAGTGTAGATAGTGTATATTGAATGTAGTTTGAGCTCGATTGAAATTTAATGCAAAAGTCATGAAGCTTTGATGAAAAGATTCTAATTGCAGCAGTTGGATGTATTGTTTCCTTTCTTTTTGTACGTACTTCCTGTATTCTTTATTCATATCTATTTCTATCTAAATAGGAGCATATTTTCGAACCTGGGATTCACTACACAGTGCCCTAGGATTCGTGCCATTTAGACAAACCGTTTTCCTCTAAGTTAACTTTGAATTCATCCTCAGCGGTGCTCCGAGTTGCTTCATGTGTTTTTCTCTCACCACACATTACGATTTTAAAACTAAAGACTATTTCTCTCTTAGCCTTTATCCTCTCAATTTTAGTCACCAATTCATTCGTTTCTATCATTCTCTCGAACTGACTCCATAGCCCAAGGTCTTACTCTCTTGCGCCAATATAACCAAGACTCGTTATTCCAAAGGTGTTAAATGTAGCCAATATCTCAAATCCATATCCTGTATCAAGACACAATCTCCCGAGAGAGCCCTCTGAAAGTCCGAAAGGATAGTTTCGGATCTCAAAGTTGGTTTGTAGGTTTCCTCTGTCATTCGTTTCTCAATCGAATGAAGTTTACAAAGAGCTAACATTTTGGCGTCGTTCCTGGGGAGAGAAGGTAAAATATTCCCTGGGATAAACGACAAAGTTCAGATTTGGGTACTGATGGTGAAAAGTATTTAGACACAGAAAGGTTGTACATCATTCACCTGGCGACTCCATTTTCAAGAATCTAGAATTCAAAATTTTCATGGCGACTCCACTGTCCAAAGACTCAGTAGCCTAAATTTTTTATTGATGACTCCACTGCTTCAATATGGATTATAGATTTGCAAGGTATGCTCCAATGAATTGCTCTCATATTCCTAGCTTTCCAAATTGTATTCCTCACATAGATTGGCAAAAATATTTTCCTAAATTTGAATATGGGAAAGGAAATGATGTTTCCTTGAACTTGATTAGATTTCACATGCACATATGTAAGCTGGGGGTTAAATTTCATGAGGATTGTTTGATGAAA
>SNQJ01S0129778.1:0-22135 GCA_010110895.2 Picea sitchensis
AAGCCATTATTTGTAATTATACCTCCTAGTCTCCTATATATACCAAGGAGACATTTTCATTTTGAATCATCTTGTACTTGAACATTTAAGTGGGGTAAAAGGAGTTTGCCCCCTCGAAGAGGCTTATTACCTGAAATTATCTCTTTTTCAAGGCATTGAGTACTTTTCCTGAGGTTTTTATATGCTATATTGATGTTTGGTTCTTAACAGGGTCTAAAAGAGTGATATCGATGACCATCGTCATGTGGTTGTCCCCTAGTGATGAAGAAGCAGGGGGTACGATGCAATGATATTGTGATGGTTCGCTCGACATAAACCAAATATTGAAGTACTGAGGAGTACCAGTGGAAGTTGGATGTAAGATTTTTGTAGGGAAATGAATGGGGGAATTGGGGGGATTTGGGGGTGAATCCTCGCATAGTCATCCAAGAACCATAGAGGCATCAGGAGTGCCTCAGGTTGAGGAGAAATGATATGAATAATCTCTAGTGATGAGGTAAGGTCAACCATCGATTATGTAGGGGCCGTAGGGGTTTGAATCAGGGTCAATTGGCATTGCCTGTATTCAATGATCATTGGACATTGGTATGTAAAATGATCAAAGGATTCACATAGAGAGAAAGGGCATATCATATGTTCATTGACTGAAGTCGTGACATAATGGATGTCAGTGATTTTTGGTAGGGATGATGTATCTAGATTGGGTTCATTCTGGAAGCTTTGGCATATTGTGGCTAAAGTCAGTCGGAAGTGCGGCAGTGCTGGGCAATGGTGTGTATAATGGCCATATTCTGAACATATAGCGCAAGTGAATTTGGTTCACAACACTTTACTACTTGAGTGAGGGGTGGTAGCTACAGTACTTGCTATAGTGGCGAGCATTGATGGTGTTTGATTGAGTGGAATTACGTTCCGTAACTCAGGTAGAGATGGGCAGTTGTTGGTTTGGTGTCTGTCTTTCTCACATAGCGCATAAGGAGGTTGGACACGTGGGGGAAGTGGAGTTGTGGGCTCCTTATTCTTTCACCTGCCCCCAGCTATGGAAGGGAGGGTAGTGAATGGGGGTGTAGAGGGTATGGTGGG
Organism: Picea sitchensis; assembly: GCA_010110895.2. Classification (NCBI taxonomy): domain Eukaryota; kingdom Viridiplantae; phylum Streptophyta; class Pinopsida; order Pinales; family Pinaceae; genus Picea; species Picea sitchensis. The sequence continues at coordinate 1,084 of SNQJ01S0129778.1, forward strand.
AGTGAGTATGGGAATCGTCATTGGGATTCCTTCCGTTTGGGGGGTCAGGGATGGTTGAGGGACCATCTCTGGTGGATGTAAATACCAAACTGGAATTGCTAACACCATATTAGGGAGGGTAATCATTGTGGATACTTGGAAATATTGTATGCTTGGTGGAGGGTAAAAGAAGGGGATTTGAGTAATGGATTGGGGAACTGTTTCCCAAACTGGGATATGGCCTTGGGGAGAGGCGAAATCGTGGACTGGTGGAGTCGACGAGTTCGTAGGAGTCACGTGGGGGGGAGCTATGTGACTAGTGGGATGTCAGATATGATAGAAGCCTCCCTAGGAGGAAGGGTATCCTCTATGTCAGTTCTATTGGATGATACGATGCATACTTGATTGGAAGGATGAAGGAGCGGTGGCACACCATGCTAAGTTCCTAACAATGATTGGTCTTTGAAAATTCCGGGACCCATTTCAATGAGTGGGTATGTATCATGACTCGTGTGTATGAGAGGGAGAATGTTATCGATGTTGGCAGAAGGGTTAGGCTTATAATGTGAGACTTGGTCAATGGTAATGATCTTCCCATTATGGGGGAACATCATCATTTGAAAGACGGAAGAGGCAACTTCCTTCATAGCGTACATGTAGCTACAACCGAACAGGATATTATAATTGAGTGGGGCATTGATAACTTCAATGTCGATGAGAATGGTCTTGCCCATAAGTTCTAAGGGGACATTTTGGAAGAGCCCTTCAGGAGACAATGGTCGTCCGTCATAAGCTCGTAAGGTTATGGAAGATGATATGAGTTCCGGGGAACCAAGTTTCTGCCATACATATTTGGACATAATGCATGTGGATGCACCTTCATCGATGATGCACAGATGAACTGTAATGTTCCGAATTTTTACTGGGATTTGAAAAGTGATTAGAACGGGAAGGCGAGGTTCTCCACTATCGAGATCAAATTTGATGAGTTGGGTATTTGCGGGGTCAACTTCCCCCAAGGCAGAAAGTAATGATTTCCACTGAGTGGGACAATTTTGAAGGACCTCTAAGACTAACATGGAAGTTGGGGATTGTGCTAAGTCATCGACCAAATTGTAATTATGAGCCTCCCTAGCCTGGGGGTTGTGGACATTCCTGCGCAATGGGATGTGAGGGATGCAAAGAGGTGTTTCAGCGTTAGGGAAAGGAATTACCAATGGGGGTCACGTTGGTGTTGGTATTGTTTCTGGGGGAATGGGAGGAGACTCAACAGGTGCATGATATTGACGATTACGTGTTTGCAGAAGGATTTCTTGCTCACTAGTGAGGAGGATAGTACGATATGTGGGATTGTTTGGATTGAGGTACTATCCCAACTGTGGTGGGGTAGGTTGTGTGTCCTATTGGGTGTTTATCACACCCTCGTGCGGAATTGGATTCTATAGTACGTTTGGGGGTGGTTGTTGCACATATTGTTGTGGGGCCTATTAAGGGGAAGGTGGTGCTGGAGGATGTGGTAGACTACCTGAGTCTTTCAGCCGTTTAAAGTCAATGATTTGGGGACAATGATGAGTATAATGACCGAACTCACCGCAAAGGGCACAAGAGAAGGTGGTTTTAATAGTATTATTATTTCTCCCTTGTCGCCTGTTGTTATTTCCCCCCTGGGGGTTCTGATTCCCTTGGTTTTTTTTCCCCCCAGTAGGTTGGTTTTGTTGGGGTTGATTCCCGCCTTGGTCTGTGTTGTTATTTTTTCTGTTTCTTCCTTTATTTTTGGCATTATTTGACGGATGGGTCAGATTTTTTGTATTCAGCTATTCGAAATTTTGATATTGTTGAATGGGAGAGGGTTGAAAAAAATTCACCCTAGTGTGAGGGTGTGGGGGTTCCATGGGCTGTGGAGGACCAGGGAATGGAAAGTACGGATTTTGTGGGAGTTGTGATCCATAAGGTACATAGGAAGGAATGGCTCTTTCGCTAGTACTTAAAGTATAAGTTGAGGTAGAGGGGGTACCAAAACTTGTTTGGATAGGTGGATGTATTGGGGGTGCTGGCGGTGGCCCACTGATGGGTGGAGGAATAAAAACAGGGTATGTATTTTGATAAGGGGGTGGGGGGTAAGAAGAGGTTCCCGTATATGCTGACGGATATTGAGGTGTTCCATACATTGGTGGTTGTTGGAGTTGTGGACTGTGGTGCATGGTATTACCAATCAATATGTCTACTAAGTGAGACATCCCAGGTTTGTCTTGACCAAATGGCATGGGTTTTGGGAGATCAGGAAGTACTGTGTATAAGTATCCTGATTGTGAATAGATGAGGTCGTATTGTTGAGCCTTACTGATGGATTCCTGTTCAGATTGAGGGAAGGTGGAAGCTACATATTTACCGATAAGAGAGACAAGTTATCCGAGAAACTAGTCAAGACACTGTTGTTTGGTGGTTTCAACTTTGCACAAACTGCGACGTCTACGCCAATCGTGAATGTGATCAGCGATATGTGTGGCTAAGGTTTCTTTGAAATTAGCGAGTAGTTCAAGACCATTGTCGTGGCAGATTGGTAATTGGAAGAAGGTTAAAAATGCTTTGGCCAAGGACTCGAAAGTCGCATGGGACCTTGATTTTTTGTCTACATACCATTTGGCTGATGGGCTAGTGAGTGTGCATTGAAATAATCGTAGTTTGATGGAATCATCCATAATGTTGTTGGAAGAGCACCATAGGTGGAAATTCATGACATGGTTGGCAGGGTCATCTCCTGCCTTTCCTTCAAACTTGGGGATGTTTGAAGGTAGTTTGGTAGGCATTGCAGGCCATGTGGGGTCATGCAGTATAGGATCATTTGTGAGTTTCCTTAGATCTAGTATGTTAAGAGAGGCCAAATATGGCATCTGTAGTGGGAGGGGATGATTAGGTCCATCCATGGTGTGAGTGTTTTGTGAACCTGACCCTTGAGGGGGACTAGGTGGGTTGGTATTTCCCTCTTGAGAGGAAGTTGGCCCCCCACTTCCATGTAGAGGAGAGCGAGTGGACGGAGGGACTTGGGAAGTGGACCCAAGTAATGTGGAACCAAGAAAAGATGACCCTAAGACAGTGGCACTCACTAGAGTGTGTGAAGGTGGTGTCGATGAGTTGGCAAGACTAGTAACTCCCCCTAGAATAGGAGGGAGGTTTAGCAAGTGTATGGAATGATGGGGGTTCTGTGGGTCCCCTATGATGTTCAACTAGCTGTGTGGCTGTGTGCAAACTGTGATGAGAGAAAATAAACAAGAGCCTTTGTTACAAATTTTGAACTTTACACGATATATATTTAAATCAAGAATGTAATCAAAAGTGCATCATACATCAAGTGTTTTGAAAAAGAAGCATATATGTGGATAAGTGGGTTTTGTCCACGTGGGGAATCAAAGAAAACAAATTATCATGTCCTAAAAGACGTAACGTCCTTCCTCTCAAATAGCACTAGACCTTCCAATAGTACTCAACGGTGGGGTCTGAAGTCACCAGAAGAGAAACTAGTGAAGGATGAAATAATCAGTTATAATGAGGGGTAAAGGGGGCATATCCTGAAAGAGATGGTGCTATTTCCCAATAGCCACACAAAATCTGATCAAGGTGCAATTGCAACCCACAATTTCCACCTGGGTAGATGTCCTAAAATTTGGTCACTAGGTACATCGTTCAAAGTGTCCCAAAATTTGGTCACTAGGTACATCATTCAAAGTGAGACATTTATATTTTCTTTTGGCCTAAGAAATTGGTCACGGGTTGATCCCATCCAAGAGGTGGTTGCCTCAAGCGGGGACGCACAGAAAAACTAGACCTTGGCTCTCAACCTATTAGCGATCAAAAATGCACCGGCATTTTGAAAGAATGATGCCTAATACTGTAGGGAACATTTGACTAGCTTCCCAAGCTCCAAATGCATTTGAAGTACCATTGGAAAGCTTAGGACTTGTAGATGTCAATCGACTATTAAAGAATGCAAAGTCGGTATTCCTCTACATGACTAAGAAATTTGATTTTAAAAATAGGTGCTTTCACCCACTAACCCGGCCTTGAACTTTGCTAGTTTGTTGGTGAAATCTCTGCTTTTCACTGGCTAAGGAATGGATTTTTTGGGTAAATTAGTTGGTGAAAGCATGTCGCGGCCAGAAAAACTGAATTCTTGCTCAGATCTAGATTTCAAGTTGGATTGGTATGAAAATCTTTCTTCAATAAGCTGGTTATGAATTATTAAATCAAAATTTGAAGGCCATTCTCGGAGATGAAAGTCAAAAGGGAATTTTTTACTAGATTTGGTCGCTTTCAAGGGAAAAATGATAGGGATCAAAATGACACATCATCCACCTCGATTTCTATCTTCAGGATAACAAGTCAAAGAGCCTTGGAAGTCTGATCTCCACATCACAACTGTTCAACACATTTTGAAGACTAGAATACAGGGATTTTCCTCATTCTAAGGACCTTTTCCTACTACTCTATATATACAGTTTATGTTTACTATTTTTAGAAAGATAGATCCATAGTTTTAGGATCTGATCATTACATTGTAAGGCTATAAATGCCTATCTTCTCTAAGAGACAAGGGTTCAAAACTGGGAATACATTTTGTGCTACCGTATAGACTCTTATTGCATAATAAAATTACAGCCTCCTTTCGCTTTCAATATCAGAAATATTCATGCTTCCTTTTCTATACTTTTATTTCAAATTTATCTTAGCTTATAAATACTCATTATCTCTTTATTGAGCTCATATACTTGAAGTGAAGGATTTTCTTTCTATATTGCATTACTCCTTACATCCAGTTGTATTCTTCACCCTCTCCTTTCAAATTACTTGATCCGGTTATTGTTTCCTGAAAGCACTGTTTCTTTTGATGTATGATGAGTTGTCTATTACATTAATTATTGAGTTATCTTATTGTTCCAAGCATACAAAATCTTCCATATTCTAAGTTACCAAGCATTCTTAGGCCTACAACCCTAAGGAGTTTCTTTGAGTGATAACAAATTAGCGCTTACTGTTTCAGAGAAGATCAAGTCAAATTCCTTTGGGATACTCTTACAAGATCCAGCTTTGATGATAGCCAAAGCTTGGACACCTTTTGGATGTAATCATCTATCTAGCTTAATTCATGAAGGGATGAATTCAAATGGAGACTCCATCAAGGACTAGACTGCTGGTGACCTAATCGGGTATATAAACAACCACTCAGCAAAGAGGTATGCTGCCTATAATTTCTGGCATTTTTGGTTAACCTCATCCATTACCTAGTAGAGATAAATGGGAACACAACCTTCCCATATCTCGAGGAGAAGAATGGGAAGTGCCAAATGAACACTTGCTAGATTTTCATAATTTTATTCATCAAACTCATATCATGCATGAAGATGTTAAGATTTCAACTGTCTGGCATTCATTAGAGGGATAGCCTTGATTGGTGCGTGTCTTCCAGCTCCAAGCATTCACTCATTGGCAAGTTTTCATTATGCTTTCCATTTTTTTGTAAAGATGAATTTCCAGATGAAGGTCTATTTGAAGATTGTTGTGAGGAATTTGATAAGCAAGTTCAACAGGAGGTAGTCCTTTCTTCTATTTTCAAAATGATTATTATGAGAATTGTATAGATGTCTCTATCACACCTGTTACCTTTGATTTGCATGAAGGATCGGTTATAGAAGAGCATTGTTCTCAAATTTTTAAAAGGTTTCTCATGGTGTATTTGCACCTGAAAGAAAAGAGGAAGATCGTGAGATTGTTCATTTTCTTGTGCAAAACAAGGGAGTGTTGGACTCACTTGTTTAGTTGAACAACATCACATCCGAAAACTCCCGAATTAGATATTGAAACTCCTGCAGCTGACATTGAATAGTCATCTACATAAATCAACAGTTTTGCATGCACCGCATTTTGAATATAGATTCATGCACAACAACAAACAATTCATCATCAACAATGAAGTCAGTTTGCAGCTCTATTCATATTTGCACACAATTGAAGGTGGCAACTATTCTCGAAAGAAGGGTATGCGTAGATCTTCTATGTTCCAAACAAAGCAACAAGAAGAAGAGATTTATTACAGTGTCATTGATCCTTTTGTTGATTATCTAGAGTATCTGAGCAGCATAAATATCAAATTTCTCTTGTCAAATGAAGGTTGGTTATGATGCACTTTCAAATTGTATATCAGTATTCTATGTTTTCCCACATTCATCATCTCCAGATCAGGTAAAATCATGCTACCAATGAAGCCATACAAGTATCCGAATAACTGGTAAAACTTCTGATCTGGAAGCAGTGCAAAGTGTTAGTGTAGGAATAGGAAAAAGAATAAGTTCTCCATACCTAACAACTAGATATTTTCTAGTTGTAGGGTTCACAATAATCAGAGTGACTAACGGACAGTTGCTGTGCTCTGTAGAAGAGCAATGTGATGTGATCAGCCATAAAAAATGCACCGGTATTTTTGGAGTATCTCCTCAAATTTCCATTCAACATGCCCATTTCTAAATATGTTTGGCTAGTGTTTTGTCTCCAAATATTTGTAGACTAAGCTTCCATTGATTTGTCTAACCTGCATTCCAAAACTTTGTCAATATTTCCTGAAAACCCTAACTTCTAAATGCTTTTCATATTTTAGCAAATTTCTCTAATATTAAGGATTTTGGATCGAACGACCATCCGATGATATCCGACATATATTGAAGAAGCATCTATGTGTATAAAATCCTCAAACATAAAACAAAATGCCAGAAAATTGATGGATGAGTGATTAAAGGTGCCAAGATTAGAGTTTGTTGTGCAAGTGCTCTAAAGAGATGCTCAGCCCGGTTTTTTAGTTTGAAAATATAGAGGTGTTAGTTAAGATCTAAGGCGTCGATATTGATGCATGTCATTACACATCAAGTGCTAGGTGTCAAATTTATTATACAATCATATTAAGAATGGTCTATTATGAGCTATGAGGGCATCATTAAATTTGGCATGCCTGTGGAAAAAGCATCGACATAAAACATCTTTTTGATTTCATTTTTCATATCAAATGGGGATCTTCAAGATTCGTCGATAATTATGGAGTTGCAGTGTGATCGGAACTGGATTTGGGAGGGAACTTTTGAAAGATTGATGACAGACAGATAAGCAGGATATTCAGAGCGACATTTAGAGCTTGATCATTTTCTTTGGGGAGATGCTCATCTATTTTTCCCCCACGGTCTCAGATGTTTCATTGACCGATGCGTTCGGATTCCAGAAGGCGGCGGGTGGTGCACCTGCTAATGTAGCTGTTGGGATTTCCAGGCTCGGCGGCCGATCGACATTTGTTGGCAAGGTTGGGGATGATGAGTTTGGGTGCATGCTTGCTTACATTCTGAGGGAAAATAATGTGATGGACCAAGGAATTAGATTTGATGCCCATGCCAAAACGGCGTTGGCATTTGTTACTTTAAAGAGGAATGGTGAGAGGGAGTTTATGTTCTATCGTAATCCCAGTGATGACATTATTCTCAAGGAATCTTAGTTTGATGCAGAGCTGATCCGAGAGACATCAGTATTTCACTATGGATCAACCAGTCTAATCAAAGAGCCAACTTAGTCAGCTCACCTTGTAGCCATGGCGATTGCGAGACAAGGAGGATACCCTGATAATGACGAAGTGGTGATGCGACTCTGGCATTCCAAATTGAAATTATTACTTGTAACTAATGGACCCAAAGGTTTCCGATACTATACAAAGTCACAGTATCGTAGTCCCAGTTATAGTAGATTGCCCAGCAGTAAGCCAGGGTGGTTCAGTCGGACCAACAATTGCAGCAGAGGCTAAAGCAACAACAACAACAAAGTTCCTCATGTTGTGCCACAAGCTTCAATAACAATCACTCTATCATGTCGGCATGTTGGCACCTTTGTCCCAGATATGTGGGTAACATAAGTGTACATGTCAGAGAAGGCCTTCTTGCAGATGTATTTAGTGTTGTTGGCCCACTAGAGGGATGCAAGCTTATCAAGAAAAAAAAGTCATCCTATTGTTTTGTGGACTACTATGACCATAGATCAGATGCAAACTCCATTTTACATCTTAATGGAAAACAAATATATGGTCAAGCTATTAAAGTCAATTGGGCTTATGCAAGTCGGCAAAGAGAAGACACAACAGGTCACTACAACATTTTTGTTGGCGATCTCATCCCAGAGGTTATAGATGCAACTCTCTTTGCTTGTTTTTCTATTTATCCAAATTGTTCAGATGCAAGGGTTATGTAGGATCAAAATATGGCATGTCAAGGGGATTTGGCTTTGTTTCCATCAGAAATCAGCAGGATGTTGATAATGCAATAAATCAGAGGACAAGAAAAACTCTTGGGAGTATACCGATTAGGTGTAATTGGGCTACCAAATCAAGCTCTAGAAATCAGAGTGACGACAAACAGACCTCATAAATGCAATTTGCTTCAAATGCATCAAATAAATACTTCATCGAATGACGCATATGATTCACAACAAATATCTTCACTAATCACCAACAAAAGGTGAATCGAAGTCTCTCATGAGTGAAAGAAGTGATGGTGCCAAGTCTTCTATTATGCACTTTAGTGATATAAAAAAAACAGAAGCAGGCAAATTAATCTAGATGAGCTTCATCAAATCTGCCAAGAATTTGGTATTGTTGAGATTGAGGAAATGATCAAAGAAGTTGATCAAGAAACTCCCATATGCCCTAGCAAGAAGATTCTTCTTGTGCTGCTATCAAATTCCTGCCATAGATAACAACATTTGTGCATTTGGATTTCCTTTTGTATGCTCTGCAACTTTGGTGTCATTGCTTTAATTATTTCGATATCTCTAATTTGTTTTTTTCCTCGTTTGCTTAGCATAACAATTCTTGAATCAAGCATTGCAGTTCACCCGGGTTCAAAACATCAAGTGTCGACAACACTTTATCGAAAATGTTGAAGAATCTAACACTTGGCGTGTGATCACTGCTGCTCAGATTATTTTCTTCTCAAATATAAAACAAAGTCCCTTTCACCAAATAAGCAGTATGAAGAAGTATAACCAAAGCATCGGGATGAAAGGCAAATATTTCACCAGCTAACTAGCAAATCTTATAAGGAAATAGTCGCGAAACCAGAGACTGGCCTCGCTAAGGTGTATTTTCGCTCAGACGTTTCTTCACCAAATCAAGAAAAAATTAGCATAAATATTCATGGAAGGTCCTCGTGACTAAAGAGGGCACAAAGGAGGCATCCGATATGGTCTTAGAAGATGACATTTCCAGTTCAATAGTTGCAGCTGTTACTGAAGGTCAATCCATTTTACAACATCAAACTTTGGAAACTAGCGAGATGATAAATTGTAAAGGCTGATTTACTCCATGCCCAATACTAAAGGCACATGGTCTACCAGGTTCTTGTAGACCTCGCAGGGAGATCTCCATCACAGTTGAAGCCAGATGTTAGCGATAAAAATGTAATTCAGCATTTTGAAAGAATGATGCTCAGCTACTGCAAGGAAATATTTGACTAGCTCTAGGCTCCAAAATGTAGATTTGAAAGCAGTATTGGAAGATTACGATTTGTAGATACAATCAATTATTTAAGCATGGAAAATGGACTCTCCATGACTGAAATTTGATTTTAATGAAAATCCTTTCGCTACCAACCTGCCTTTGAATTTTGCTAGTTAGTTAGTGAAAGCTCCACCTTTCACCCGCTAAGGAGCGATTTCTGCAAATTAGCTGGTTAAAGCTCTCAAGTGCCATAAAACTGCCAATTCTTGCTCTATCTCGATGCTAACTCCCGCTCCAACCTGGAATTTTTGACTAGATTTGGTTGTTTTCAAGGGAAAAATGATAGTGATCAAATGACACATCATCCAACTCAGTTTATATCTTCAAGATAACAAGCCAAAGAGCCTTGGAAGGTTGATCTCCACATCATCAACTGCTCAACACATTTTGAAGACTAGAATACAGGGATTTTCCTTATTCTAAAGACCTTTTCCTACTACTCTGTATATACAATTTCTGTTTACTATTTTTAGAAAGATAGGTCCATGTTAGTTTGTATCCACTCATTACATCAGGCGCTATAAATGCCTATCTTTTCTAAGAGACAAAGGTTCAAACTGGGATACATTTTTTTGTGCTACTGTATAGACTTTTATTGCATAATAAAATTACAACCTCCTTTTGCTTTCAATATCAAAAATATTCACGTTTCATTTTCAGATTTCTTTAAGCTCTCAGCTTTATCTTAGCTTATAAATGTTGTTATCTCTTTTATTGAGCTCATAGACTTGAAGTGAAGCATTTTCTTTCTATCTTGCATTACTACATCCGCCATTTTGGAAATCAAGAATAGTGTTCTTGATCCTCTCCTTTCAAATTACTTGATCTCATTATTGCTCTGAAAGCACTGTTTCTTTGATGTATGATGAGTTGTCTATTACATTAATTATTGAGTTATCTCATTGTTCCAAGCATACCTAATTTACCATATTCTTAAGTTACCAAGAAGAATTCTTTAGCCTACAACCCTAAGGAGTTTCTCGAGTGATAACAAATTACGCTTGTCGAGGAGAGGAGATCAGCTCGCCTTTGGGATACCTACAAGATCTGGGGCTGATGATAGGAAAAGCTTGGACATCTTTCTATTGTAATTCTATCTGATGACTCCATGAAGGATATATTCAGTGGTGACTCCATTGTTTAGAAATTTGTTGGTGACTTTATTGGTATGAAATGAACAAGAGTTATGCATTTTGCAATTTCTCAAATCTCTCTGGTTAACCTCATCCATTACCTAGTAGAGATAAATGGGAACACAACCTTCCCATATCTCGAGGAGAAGAATGGAAGTGCCACCAACACTTGTTGGATTTTCATGAGTTTATTCATCAACGCTAGATCATACATGAAGATGTTAAGATTAAATCGTCTAAGCATCTACAGGGATATCTTGATTGGTGCAGTGCCCCTTCCAAATCAAGCATCTACCCATTGGCAAGTTTTCGCCATATTTCCATTTGTTTCCGCCAAAGATGAATTTCCGCATGAAGCACAGTCTCAAAGACTGTGGTGAATTTGAGAAGCAAGTTCAATAGGAGGTAGTCCTTTCTTATGTTTGTCAAAATGATTATTATGAGATATTCATATTGCCCCCGCCAATCTCGCTGCCTTTGGATTTGCATGAAGGATCGCCATAGAAGGTTACTGTTCTCAAATTCTTAAAAAGGTTTCTCAAGCGGTGTATTTGCACCTGAAAGAAAAGAGCAAGATCAGGAGATTGTTCATTTCCTATGCAAAACAAGCGAAAGTGCTGGACCTCAATTTGTCTCTTTTGATGAAGAACAACACTGCCATCCGTAAACCCCAAAGAGATATATTGAAACCTCATGTTCCACAATGTCAATTCACAAATCGCCAGGTTTTCATGCACCGCATTTCTGAACATAGATCTACGTGACAACAAACAATTCACTACCAACAATGAAGTTAGTCGGTGTACTCGCTCGCTTTACACTAGCCATGAAGGTGGCATTCCATTCTGAAGGAGGGTATGCAGAGATCTTCTTATGTTCAGCCAAAGCAACAAGAAGAAGAGTTTTATTACAGTTTCATTGATCCTTGGTTGATTATCCGGAGCATCTCGAGAAGCATAAATGTCAAAATTGCTCCTTGTCAAACCAAGGTTGGTTGGCGTCGACTTCAAATTGTAATAATATTCTATGTTTTCCCGGGTATTCACTACTTTCCAGATCGAAGCTTTACTAGTTATTCGATACTTGTATGGCTTCATTGGAAGCGTGATTTTACCTGACCGAAGTGCTGCAAAGTGTTAGTGTAGAATAGGAAAAAAGAATAATTTCTCCATACTTAACAACTAGATATTGTTGATTTCATAAATAATCGAAAGCGGCATTAACGGCTTGCCATGTGTTTGTAGAAGAGCAACAGCCAGATCAATCATAAAATGCACTGGGTATTTTGAGTATTCTAAATTTCCATTCAATATGCCCATTTCTAAATATGTTTGGCCAATGTTTTGTCTCCAAATACCTGTATACAAAGCATCCATTGATTTCCCTGACCTGCATTCCAAAACTTTGTTAGTATTTCCTGTAAACCCTAACTTCAAATGCTTTTCATATTTTTGCAAATTTCTCTAATATTATGGTGTCTGCTTGTGTATTTTAGTCCTAATTCTAAGCCATAAAAATCTGAGCCATATCACAATCAATTAAATCAAAGTCTATCAATATGCATGTTAAGTGCATTCAACACAAAGCCTACCGCACAGTATACAAGCCACAAGCCATGAGTTAAGTCACGAACCAAACCTCAACTCGATTTTCCTTTTCACAACTCATCAAATATATTGAAGAAGCATCTATGTGTATAAAATCCTCAAAAACAAAATAGAATGCTAGAAAATCGATGGATGAGTGATTACAAGTGCCAAGATTAGAGTTTGTTGTGCAAGTGCTCTAAAGAGATGCTCAGCATGATTTTTAGTTTGCAAATATAGAGGTATCACGCTAAGATATAAGGAACCAATCTTGATGCATGTCATTACACATCAAGTGCTAGGTGTCAAATTTATTATATAGTCATATTAAGAATGGTCTATTATGAGCTAGGAGGGCATCATTGTTCTAAGTACACCCAGGGAACAAACACTGGACATAAAGGTATTTTGATTTCATTTGTGCGATGAATGTGGGAGATCTTCAAGATTCGCTGATAATTATGGAGCTGCAGTGTGATCGGAACTGGATTCGGGAGGGAACTTTTGAAAGATTGATGACAGACAGATAAGCAGGAGATTCAGAGGGACATTTAGAGCTTGATCGTTTGATTTGGGGAGATGCTCATCGATTTTTCACCATGGTCTCGGATGTTTCATTGGTCGATGCACCCATATTCCATAAGGTGGTGGGTGGTGCACCTGCTAATGTAGCTATTGGGATTTCCAGGCTCAACGGTCGATCAGCATTTGTTGGCAAGGTTGGGGATGATGAGTTTGGGTGCATGCTTGCTGTCATTCTGAGGGAAAATAATGTGATGGACCGAGGAATTAGATTTGATGCCCATGCCAGAACGAAGTTGGCATTTGTTACCTTAAAGAGGAATGGTGAGAGGGAGTTTATGCTCTATCGTAATCCCAGTGCTAACATTCTTCTCAAGGAATCTGAGTTTGATGCAGAGATGATCCGAGAGACATCAGTATTTCACTATGGATCAACCAGTCTAATTGTAGAGCCAACTCGGTCATCTCACCTTGCAGCCATGGTGATTGCGAGACAAGGAGGAGACCCTTATAATGATGAAGTGGTGATGTCACTCTAGCATTCCAAATTAAAATTATTACTTGTAACTAATGGACCCAAAGGTTTCCGATACTATACAAAGTCACAGTATCGCAGCCCCAGTTACAACATATTGCCTAGCAGCAAGCTGGGGCGGTTCAGTCGGACCAACAATTGCAGCAGAGGTTGAAGCAACAGCAACAACAGGCCTTCATGCAGCAGGCCATGCTTCAATAACAATCGCTTTATCATGCCGTCATGTTGGCACCTTTGTCCTAGATATGTGGGTAACATAAGTGTACATGTCACAGAAGGCCTTCTTGCAGATGTATTTAGTGTTGTTGGCCCACTAGAGGAATGCAAGCTTATCAAGAAAGAAAAATCATCCTATGGGTTTGTGGACTACTATGACCATAGATCAGATGCAAACTCCATTTTACATCTTAATGGAAAAAATATATATGGTCAGGCTATTAAAGTCAATTGGTCTTATGCAAGTGGGCAAAGAGAAGACACAACAAGTCACTACAACATTTTTGTTGGCGATCTCATCCCAGAGGTTATAGATGCAACTCTCTTTTCTTGTTTTTCTATTTAATCCAAGTTGTTCGATGCAAGTGGTTATGTGGAGTCAAAAATTTGGCGTGTCAAGGGGATTGGCCTTTGTTTCCTCTGCAAATCAAAGAGACGTTGATAATGCAATAAATCAAAGTATTGTGAAAACTTGGGAGTAGACCATTTATGTGTAATTGGGATACTAAATCAAAGCCCTGAAATCGAAAGATTACCAAACAAGTAATTCGTAAATGCAATTTTGCTTCAAGTCGAATCAAATAAATACTTCAAACAATGGTCGCATAATATCCATAACAACATCATCATCAACAAGAAAGGTGAATCTATTATTCTCTAGTGAGTGAAAGAAGTGATGGTGCCAAGTCTTCTATTATGCACTTTAGTGATATAAAAACAACAGAAGAAGGCAAATTAATTTGGATGAGCTTCATCAAATATGCCAAGAATTTGGTATTGTTGAGCTTGAGGAAATGATCAAAGAAGTTGATCAAGAAATTCCCATATGCCCTAGCAAGAAGATCCTTCCTGCGCTGCTATCAATTTCCTGCCACAGATAACAACAGTTGTGCATTTAGATTTCCTTTTGTATGCTCTGCAACTGTGGTGTCATTGCTTTAATTATTTCGATATCTCTAATTTCTTTTTTTCCTCGCTTGCTTAGCACAACAATTCTTGAATCAAGCATTGCAAGTCACCGAGGTTCAAAAGTCAAGTGTCGACAACACTTTATCGAAAGCAGTCAGTTGAAGAATATAACACTCTTTATGCAAAGATCATTACGCCTGTGATTATTTTCTCAAACATAAACAAAACTTTCACCAGCTTAAAAGGAAGAATTATAACCAGCTTAGCCTACGAAAGGAAAATATTTCTCCGTTTAACTAGCAAATCTTTATACAAAATAGTCAAGGAACCGTAGACCGCCAAGGTGTGTATTTTCGGGCTTCGCATCGTAAGTTTTTCTTCACCAAATCAAGAAAAAACTTAGAATCAAAGATTCATGGAAGATCCTCAGACTAAAGAAGTTGCAAAGGAGGCATCTAATATGGTCTTAGTAGATGAAATTTTCAGTTCAATAGTTGCAGCTGTTACTGAAGGTCAATCGATTTTACAACATTAAACTTTGGAAACTAGCCAGATGATAAATTGTAAAGGCCGAATGACTCCACATGCCCAATACTAAAGGCATGGGGTCTGCCAGGTTCTTGGAGACCTTGCAAGGAGGTATCCATCCCAGTTGGCTCGATAAAATAGTGATAAAAAATGCATTGGCATTTTGAAAGAATGATGCCTAATATTGTAAGGAACATTTGACTAGATTCGCAGGCTCCAAATGCAGATTTGAAAGAACCATTGGAAAGATTTGGATTTGTAGATGTCAATCTAATTATCTGTGCAAAATGGACTCTCCATGATTGAGAAATTTGATTTAATGACCTTCACCCAGCCTAACCCGTTTGAATTTTCTAGTTAGTCGGTGAGTTTGCCTTCACCTAAGGAGCAGATTTGCAAATTAGCTGGTGAAAGCTCTGGCCATAAAACCAATTCTTGCTCGATCATGATTTTCTGAAGCATTGGTATGAAATCTTCAATAAGCCGGTTATGAATTATCAAATAAAAATCTGAAGGCCATTCTTGAGATGAAAGTCAAAAGGGAATTGTTTGACTAGATTTAGTCGTTTTCAAGGGAAAAATGATAAGAATCAAATGACACATCACGCGAACTTGATTTATTTCCTTCAGATAAATAAGCCAAAGAGCCTTTGAAGGCTGATCTCCACCACTAACCTGCTCAACATATTTTGAAGACTAGAATACAGTGGGATTTTCCTTATTCTAAGGACCTTTTCCTACTACTATGTATATACAGTTTCTATTTACTATTTTTAGAAAGATAGATCCATAGTTTTAGGATCTGATCATTACATTGTAAGGCTATAAATGCCTATCTTTCTAAGAGACAAGGGTTCAAACTACTTCATACATTTTACATCAGATAGACTCTTATTTCATAATAAAATTACAATCTCCTTTCGCTTTCAATATCATAAACATTCACAAGCTCCTTTTTCATATATTTTCAATATCTTATCTTATAAATACTATTATCTCTTTATTGAGCTCATAGAATTGAAGTGAAGGATTTTCTTTCTATATTGCATTACTCCTTACATCCAGTTGTATTTAAAATTCTAAACAGTGTTCTTCATCCCTCCTTTCAAATTACTTGATATGATTATTGTTTCTTGAAAGCATCAAGCTTTTGATGTATGATGAGTTGTCTATTACATTAATTATTGAGTTATCTTATTGTTCCAAGCATACAAATCTACCATATTCTTAAGTTACCAAGCATTCTTAGCCAACAACCCTAAGGAGTTACTTGGACTGATAACATAACCTTCACTGCATTTCTTGCCTTATGTGCAGAACAATTGATCTTGAGGAATTTCAGTTCTCACATTTGACAAATTCTATTGTTTTGACAACGGCAACCCAGAGCAATCTGGGAGTTATTTGATGCCTATCCCTCAAATCCTACCTAGACTAAAAATTTCTTTGGCACCTCCCATGGAGGAAAACCAGCAGTTTTGTGTCACTTAGGTGATGGTTTGCCTATACTTGGGTTTGAAACAACTTGTTGGAATTAATGGGAGGGATAGTTTCCATCAAGAAAGCTGTAAGTGTTTCAAAATCCTTTTGGTTGAAACTTACTTTGACCTCCACGCTTTGAGAAGAAAACCATGTGAGTGATAAGTGACTTTTGTGTGCAGTCTATATGTGCCAATGTTTCAATGAATTAGGTGTCACCTCGCTGCATGTGGACTTCACTCTTGGTCCCATAAGTGTTGATTACCTAATTAATCAAATGCCTTTGGTACAACCTTACTTAATTCAAAAAGTCCCAGGGAAACTAGCATGTGGACATGTGGGTCCTTTACTATTCCTGTAACTCCCTATTGTGATTTAATCTAAGAAAATCTTTGAAACTATCCTAGATTGTGATCATGTGGGCATGTATCGGCCCATTACAAAACCTTTAAACTTCCCTAATGATTTAATCTAAGAAAGTAAATTTCAACACTATCCTATCTTTGTAGCATGTGGGCATGTATGGGGCTATTACAATATTAAGATGTGTTTGAAAAATAAACTAAGAGGAGTCCCGAGAGGGGTTGTTGTCCTCTCCTAAAGGTTTTAGTCTTTTTAAGGGAGATGAAATTATCCTACAATCTTTTTTTGATTCTTAAGGTCACTTGGAAGCGCGAGAGAAGAGCATACTAAATGATTGTTATCCAAATTCTAGTCCCAATGCAAGTTTTATGTGATTAGAAATGATTCCAACTTATACTTTTAGTCAAAGCAAGCCATCCATGTGGAAAAATGAAAGAAAAAGAGGAAATAATGATTTTAAACCCCCTAAGTGCCTTTTTGTTTTGACTAATCCCTTTATATGAAGAGGGAACTAAGTGTGGTGCAACTTAAAACATGCATGAAATCACTTTTAAGAAGGCTAGGGGCGTTCCCCAAAACTCAAAAAACCTTACAATGTGTAGTTTTCTGCACAGGTGCACGGGTCCCAAAGTAGACAGAGGTGCACTGAGTGCCTGTTTACAGACCGAAATGAGCTTATGGGTGCGGGTGCACAGAAAAGAACTATGGTTTTAGTGCATGTGCGCACGATGCATGTCTATGGGCCAAAAAACCCACGCACAACTAACACACGGCCGTGAAAGAAAATTGCAGATGGGATTCTCTCAATTCAACTTGGAATTGGATGTTTTGCAGGTCATATTGGGCCGGTTAATGCACTTGCAGGTTAAATAAATCAAAATAAGATCTATAAAAACCAAAATGGGGTAGGAAATTGATACCTTTCCCCAATGGAGTCACCAATCTATTACGCCTCTTTTGCCACCTAGATGAGAAAAATAGAGGTGCTTGCAAGCTTAGTTGGGTTTGCTAAGAAGGACAACTGTAAGGAAAAGGGTTAGAAAAAGAAATATAAAAGAACAACTAAGAAATAGACTAAGAAATAAAATAACAACTAAACTAGTGAAAATAGAGACATAAGAACAAAAGAACCAATAAGACCCATGTCACCAATGGTGAGGTTTATATCAGTGAAAGAAAACACCAAGAAGAAAGAGGACTATGAGTCCCTTCTTCCTCCAAGGGAGGGCTCTTGGACCCCCACAAATAAGCTCTTCTTACAACTTTGAATGAAAATGGTGAAAGAATTCTAAGCTAATCCACTCAAGGGGTGAGATGGATTGCCCAATGTAATGGTGCTAGTATACTCTTGATGAGAATAGAGGATTCCTCAAGAAAATAGTAGCATCATAACTTTGCTATTGAATTCCTTAAGAATGAAGTGCACCCATGGCCTTTTTTTATAGAACCTCTTTGAGGTATTGTGCAACCATCTTGTAGTGTGAAAAGAGGCTAATTAGGGCATGTTTAGTTCTTTGACCAGCCACCTAGTCGATTCCAATCCAGATTTGAGTGTCAAATCAACTTGGAAGCTGAACCAGAAGTGGGTGGGAGGCCGACCAATATCATAAATGCAGCGTTCTCAGATGCGCGCAGATTTTAGTGACCACTGTCATGCATTAGGCACATGTGCACTTTTCCTATGTTTTTGTTTTATGCATGTGCGCGCGTTCCCTGTGTAGTCATAGCGCACTTTACTTTTATCACTGGTTGTATAGTTTTTTAACCCTTTGGAAATGCGTTTGTGGTAATTTTGGTCCATGGGTGACCTCATAACTGTTTGACGATGCTAGATTCTTGTAACCATTTGCAGATGAAATTTTAGTGATAAAACTCATGTCCATGGTCTTATTATTGTTGTTTGTTATAGCCTTTGAAAGTCGCAAGCCTGCAATAGCCTATCCTCTGTGTATGCGTTGTGCTACGCAAAGGCGTTGCTCAAACCTTCTCTGATTATTCCTTGCTTCCTTTCATCCTGTGCGAAGAGTCATTTTGGGATTACCTCTTCACATTATATGCTCTGAAATCCTGTATAAGTCTGAAGGTCCATTTCTCATAGTCAAGCTCATTTTCTAAGCAATGTTAATTTGGAGGGCCATCTTTCTGCTTTTGAAACCTGAGTTGAATCTTTTTGGTCAATAGCATCCCTTAAGCCTCTTAAGAACCCTCATTTTGAGTCATGGAGACCCCTCAGTCGAAGAAAGAACACAAATGTGGCAAGATAGTTTGAATAGAACCTGTGACCATGCGACTTTTTGACACAGAACTCGTGGCAAGGGAGATGTTTCGAACAGAAGGTGTAATATACCAGATATAAAATGTATGTAGAAAAAAAATAAAATTCTAGTAATGGAATAATAACAACAATATAACTAGAACATTCACCACAATCACACTGAAATGATATAAGAATAACAACAGAAATAACACTTTGAATCTGAAAGCAATGTTCATGGGCCTCTTTAAGGGGGAAACCTCTAGTTGAGAAGAGGTCTATTACAATAATATCCAAGCTAGGGTTTTCATACCCTCGACTCCTTTTTATACTAAAAAGAAGCATCTAGAGGAAGATCTGTCTAGAAGCAAAATCTTCTATTAGGTATTCTTACATCCGCCTTATTCTATTTTATTGAAAGGCCTTATTAATATTGACCTTTATTACATCCGAATATATTGTTCTACCTATGTGCGGGTTAGGACCCTAATATGTCTTCCCCCTTAAAAACAACCTTGTCCTCAAGGCGTGAGATGAAGAAATTGTTGCAGAATGGTAGCTAGTTCCCAAGTGGCGTCTGTTGGATTTGTAGCTTTCCACTGGAATAACACTTCCTTGATGGTTCTCTGATGTAGGCGATGCTCATGTTGGTCCAAAATGTCTTCTGGTTGTACCCAAATGGATCCTTCTTCAGCTAACTCTGGAAGGTTGGTTTGAATTTGGCACTTAGCTCCAATCACCTTCTTTAAGAATGAAACATGAAAAATAGGATGTAGCTTCGAATAGATGGGAAAATCTAACTGATAGGAGACTTGTCCCACATGCTTGAGAACTTTATAAGGACCATAAAATTTGGGCGCTATCTTTAGACAATGCTCGACCTTGAGGGAAATTTTCTTGTACAATTGCAGTCAAAGAAACACCTAATCCCCTTATGCAAATTGATGTTCAAAGCGACCTTGATCTGCTTGTTGCTTCATGAGATTCTGTGCCATGACCAAATTCTCTTTGAGGGTATAGAGAATAGCCTCTCGAGCTATAAGTGTTAGGTCAACCGCCTCGACCTTCGAGGCACCCGATAAGTATGAGAGAACTGAAGGTGGATTCTGTCCAGATACCGCTTCGAAAGGAGTCATGCATGTAGCTATATGGTATGAAGTGTTGTACCACCATTTATCTAGGGGTAACCATTGATCCCACTGATTTTTCTTTTTTGAGGCAAAACAACTCAAATACATTTCCAAACACTTGTTGACAACTTCCATTTGGCCATTAGTCTCAGGATGATAAGTTGTGATGAGATGCAATTCAGTGCCTTGTATCTTGAACAATTCTTGCCAAAAATTGCTTGTGAAAGTTGGGTCGCGATAAAAAACAATAGAGTGCGGCATGCCATGAATCTTGAAGACCTAATCCATGAAGATTTGAGGCACCGTAGATGCTGTAAATGGGTGTTGAAGGGCACAGAAATGAGCATACTTGGAAAGAAGATCAACAACCACCATGATGATGGATTTATTTCCCGATTTGGGTAAGTCGGTAATAAAATCCATAGAGATATCCTTCCAAATAGCAGGTGGAATCGAGAGTGGCTGTAGTGTGACTGGTGATTTGACTGTTTCTCCCTTGTTGCGTTGACACACATCACATTCAACTACAAAATTATGAATGTCATGTTTCATACCATTCTAGAAAAAGGAACGTTTGACCCTATCATAGGTCTTGGTGAACCCGGAGTGCCCTGTTGTGGGTGTAGCATGAAGCTCAGAAAGTACCGTGGATTTAAGCTTTGATAGTTTACTTAAATACAAACAACCTTTGCATCGAAGTTCCTCCTAGAGCCAAGAGTACCCTAGGGAAGTTGGAGCATTGGAATGCAATTGGTGGATCAACTACGAACTTTTGGTATCTTGTAGCCATTCCTGGCGAACGGCTTGGAGCCAATATGGTACAATGAATGAAAGAGAAAAAAGG
>SNQJ01S0129779.1:0-25981 GCA_010110895.2 Picea sitchensis
AAATACAATCAACAACAAACATAGTACTTTAGAGATGTTGAGGTGATGTCGATCTCCCTTCATCCCATTTTACTATAGCCCACTTCTACATGGTTCAAAGAAGTAAACCTAAAATATTTTCACTTATTATCTATGAAATCATTGTATAATCATTTGTAAAAGATTTATCAGGATTTAAACAAGGTATATGCTTAATAGTTCTTATCAAGATTTACAGTTAAGAAAATCCTTTTTGTCTGAAGCTAGTTTTAAGTGGCACATGTGTTGATTATATCAAAGACAAATTGTGAGAAAAAATGTTTCTTAGTCAATGTTTCCATTTTACTAGTGAGTCATTGTACAATTGGTTAATTGTTGTCTTTCTTGTTTGTGTTGCAAATATAGAGGAGGTATTTGAAACTAAATGTTGTCTCCCTTGCTTGTGTTGCAAATATAATGGAGGTATTTGAAGCAAGGAGTCATGGTTTGGTTGGATGTGACTCTAGAGGCTCTTGCTAAATGAGTTATAGTAGTGGGGACTGAATCACGACCACTTCTAGGCCAAGTTTCAGTTGATCCTTACTCTTAGGTTGAATTTCTCCCTCTGTATTCCAAACTCAATGCCTATGTCTAAGTTTCAGTTGATCCTTACTCTCAGGTTGAATTTCTCCCTCTGTATTCCAAACCCAATGTTAATGTATGACCATCATTTCTATTAAAATAAATCAATTTGCTTCTTGACTTATCCCTTCAAGGAAAAGACAAAACTTAAAAGTATTTGTTTTGTCTAGGCACAAAATGGAAAATATGTTCCCCAACATATAAATATACTCAGATTCATTATAAGATAATATATTCTCATAGAAGACACTGAAGGCTCTGTAAGGAAGCTCATTGGCGGTCCCTCATTCTACTGGCTGAATTTCTATATAAAGTATTGTATTTCTACTTTCATGAGACTAATATCATATGATATTAGTCTCCCATGACTACCAATCCTTTTAAACCACTTCATTAATATTCTAGTGAAAAAAAAACACTTTTCGATAATCCTCTAGTGAAGATGCGCCATTAACCACAAACAAATCATAGGAAGAAATTACAAGGGACACAATCTTTTATCAATATTCATATAATTTTCTATGAACATTCACCATTAACATAAACAAATGAAAATAAGAAAACACAAGAAAGAAGAGCACCCATATTTTTAGTGGTAGAACCCTTGTTATACATAGGAAAAACATTTATTATAAAATATGAACCACTTTGTTAATCTTTAAACATGTTACAATAAACCTCCAATACTTCACAAGCATAGAAATCTCTATGAACCTCTATAGTGAGAAGACCACTTCACACGATGGATCACGAATAAATGAAATCTCACCTACCAAACAACTTAGGCACCTATATTGAAGAACCACTTAGTTGTCTATTTTAAGTAAAAAAAATAGTTATCAATATTCCTTTAGTCTTATATGAAGAGGCACCATTAACATAAGCAAATCATAAGAAGAAAATACACGGGAAACAATCATTTATCAATATTCATCTAATTTTTCATGAACATTCACCATTAGTTTTTAGCATAAGCAAGTGAAAATAAGAAAACAAATATAAGAAAACACAAGAAAGAATAACACCAAGATTTATAGTGGTAAAACACTTATTACATATACCGAAAGCATTTAATGTCAAAGATAAACCTCTTCATTAATCTTTAAACATGTTACAATAAACCTCCAATACTTCTCAAGCATAGAGCTCTCTATGAACCTTTAGCTGCCTATTTTAAGTAAAAGGCAACACAAAAGAGATCCCATTAACTCTAATTACACTCTTTAGATATACATAAATGCCCCACTGATAATAATCACCACTAGAAATGTCATCTTACTGACACTAAATACATCACCAAAAGGAGAGATTGAATAACATTATAACATATTTAACATGATTTCTTAAAACAATTTACAACTGTCAATGAAGTACCATCCCAATTTGGGACGAAATCCAAAATTACATTCTTTATAGAAATAAGGTTTGGCTAAAGAAAGCAGCTCAGAGTTCTATGTATGAAAAGTATTTCTGAGTGGATATAGCTCTTTCATTAAAAGGACATCTGTTCAATTGGTCTTGTATCAAGTTATCATGAATATAAATGGCACAATTTTGTGCAAATCCTTTTACACCACTTCCCAACAGTTATGTGCATTCCACAACAACCCTAAGGAAAAGCATATGACATGTTTTGTGCATGCCCCAACAGTTCCCACTTCCCAACAGTTATGTGCATGCCAACAGTTTTGTGCATGCCCACTTCCAAACAGTTTTGTGCATGCCGCAACAGTTCTATGCATGTCAACATCTGTTCAATTAGTCTTGTATCAAGTTGTCATGAATATAAATGGCACAGTTCTGTGTCAATCCTTTTACACCACTTCTCAACAATTATGTGCATGCCACAACAACCCTAAGGAAAATCATATGATATGTTAACTCAAATGGCATTGGATATTCATAATGAATACACTATACTAGTAATAAATAAAATAAGGTAAGCTTTTGTGTTCAACATGGAGTTACTAACCCATGATCTCTTATGCATAAGATGAATCCAATCATTGTTTAGTAATGAATTCTTTCCATATATAATTTACATTACACTAATGTCTAGTCATAACATCATGCATGTACATACCCATCAACTTATATAGAGTAATAATATAAGTATATATTATTATTATTATAATTAGCTTATATCAGTTCATATGATATTAGTCTCCCATGACTACCGATCCTTTTAAACCACTTCCCAACAGTTATGTACATGCCAAATTGGCATGCACAACAACCCTAGCCAATTTGGCATGCACAGAATCCCCAAGGAAAATCATATGACATGTTAACTCACATGGCATTGGATATTCATAATGAATGCACTATACTAGTAATGAATCAAATAAGGTAATCTTTTGCGTTCAATATGGAGTTACTAACCCATGATCTCTTATGCATAAGATGAATCCAATCACTATTTAGTAATGGGTGCTTTCCATATATAAATTACATTACACTAATGTCTAGTCATAACATTATGCATGTACATACCCATCAACTTATATAGGGTAATAATATAAGTATATATTATTATTATTATTAGCTTATATAAGTTCATATGATATTAGTCTCCCATGACTACCAATCCTTTTAAACCACTTCCCAACAGTTATGTGCATGCCCCAACAATTTTGTGCATGCCGATTTGGCATGCACAAAAGCCCCAAGGAAAAACATATGACATGTTAACTCAAATGACATTGGATATTCATAATGAATACTCTATGCTAAAAATGAATCAAATAAGGTAAGTTTTTGTGTTCAATATGGAGTTACTAACCCATGATCTCTTATGCATAACATGAATCCAATCACTTCTTAGTAATGAGTGTTTTCCATATATAAATTACATTACACTAATGTAATGTCATAACATCATGCCTGTACATACCCATCAACTTATATAGGGTAATAATATAATCTAAGTATGATCAATTTTCATGTCAATATCTAAATATTATATCACCATTAAGTGGTGTTGGTCTCAAAATTAACAATAACTAATAAAAACTAAGAAACAATTAACATTTATCTCCAAACTTCAACTCTAAACCATCGTTGAGATATATCTCTTCATATCTGGAAAAAAAATCAATTTAAAAATTTAAAAATTTTAAATTTTAAATAAAATATAATTACAAATTTCAAATAAAATGTACACATACCATTTTAGATAAATAAAACAAATTGCGATTAAAGAAAAATTGACATACCAAAACTGTTGAAGTTTTATCTTCCAAAATCCAGGTGCTCATTTTCTACCAATAATTTAAACATCACTATAACAATAAAAAGAAAAACCAATAACATATATTAGCATATACTTTATTAGTAAATATTTTAAAGATATTTAACTTTATTAAATAACAATGATAACGAATAACATACCCAAGCAAATCATCAAGATTAACATAACCATGTGAGCAAGAATAACATACCCAGCCTGAGTTCCACAGATCTAAGATTCAACAGTTTCATCTTCCAAAATCCATGTGCTCCTTTTCTACCAATAATTTAAACATCACTATAACAACAAAAAGAAAATCCAATAACACATACTAGCATATACTTTATTAACAAATATTTTAAAGATATTTAACTTTATTAAATAACATTGAGAAAGAATAACATACCCAAGGACATCATCAAGATTAACATAACCATGTGAGCAAGAATAACATACCCAACCGGAGTTCCACAGATCTAAGATTATTGCTCTCTCTAAATATTATCACTTACAAAATAGTTACTCTCCATATTAAGCCATTATTTGCATAAATCTTTAATTTTCTTTTATAACCAAATGCTTTTTCAACATTGCCTACATGATCTAAACAAAGTAAGATCATATCTAGCAAATTTTTAAAGAGAAAAATTGTGTGCTTGTAAATTCTCTTGTGTACATGTAGAAAGTTCACAAATCTCCATATTAATCCATTTTCAAGTAAAATACTTATTCATTCTTCAAGGAAAATACTTATCTTCTCTTCTGCAGTGGAATAGTGGAATTCACTTTGTTGTATGCAGAAAACACATCTCCATATTACACCATTCTTGCACAAGCAGGCAAGGAATGCAATCGAAGAAAATTTGGAATCTTCCCCTTTTCTGATGTGGGACAGAGTTTGTTCTCAAATAATCAAATGCTCAAGTTCAAAATTGCCTACATCATGATCTAAAGTTTAAACATGTATAAATAAGATCATGAATAAGTTCATGTAATCATATTTTTAAATCTAGAATAGTCCGGGTTGAATCATGATATAATCTTAAATAAGATCTATATCCAAGTGAATTTAGAATCTTCCTTCTTTTTGATGTGGGAGATCTATATTTTGTTCTCATATAATCAAATGCTAGATTTCAGAATTAGGTTTGCATCATGATCTAAACATAAATAAGATTTAATGTACCATTTTAGACAATGATAAGCTTATATAGGAGTTCTATATGTTTCAAAATGATTGATCGAAGCGTTGAAAAGTTATATAGACAATAATTGAGTAACCCTTCTATGAATAGGAAAGTCTTAATTAAAAATTTGATCAAACATAAATTTGGAAAAAGTAAAAAAAAATATGCATATTCAACACAAATAAGATTGAACACTTATATATAAAAGGCCAACATAAAAACAAACTAAAACTCACTAATGTGCAATGTACATACATTTAATTAAGAATCATCTCGAATAGATGCATCATTTTCAGGTATGGATGCATCCTCCTCAATCCCAATCTCCTGCACTCTCTTCTCCACATTTCCATATAACACATTTCAAATTTGTATATTTGAAAATTAAATTTAAATGATTTTAACACATTAAATTGTAATTTTAAATTTTGAAACATGTAATACCTGTGATGTGCCAACCTGAATATCACATATTTAAGAATCATCTCTAATAGATGAACATTGTGTATGATGCATCCCTCCTCAATCCCAATCTCCTCGCGACTCTCTTCACATTTCCATATAACATTTCAATTTATATATTTGAAAATTAAATTTTAAATGATTTTAACACATTAAATTGTAATTTTAAATTTTGAAACATGTAATACCTGCAATGTGACAACCTGAATATCATCAACCACAAAAGACAATAGAATTCCCATGGTCAGTTGAGTCATGGTCTTACCCACCATACCCTAAGATTCAATAAATTATATATTGTTTAATACATTTTTCTTTAAATTAATAATTTAAATGACAAACTGCAATTTTCATATATAACTAAATTTTGTTTTCAACATGCAATGATACTTGTGAACTCCCCACCCTCTTCAAACTTCCCAATGAGAATTAGACAAGCCTTCCCAAGTAGTGGGAAACGAAATAGGAATCTGTTTTTACATTAATACAAAAAAAATAAAACTAGCGCATGTTGATTATTCAACAAGCTCTGAAGTTTGGAAAACTAAAGTGGATATTTTTAAGCACATACTTGATTCAACCCTTCTAAATTTAAGCTCGATGAATCAAGTCCCTTACTTCATCGACCATTTAACAAACGAAAAAACTACAATGAATGACGATAACAACCCAATTATTTATAAAGATACTATGATATGTATCTAGAACTGCAAGAAAATTATCCTCAAATGCATGAAAATTTTTACTAATTGTAACACATACCACCGATGTTTATTCATCATTTTGAATTAACTCCTTCAAACTATTATGACAATGTTTTGCATACTCTCATATATCCTCTATGAACATGGAATCTGCCTCATCTTTTTGTAAACAAATTCGACAATGGTGAATTGGCTTCAATTCTTTGACAGTCCAAACCAACATCAACACCATAAAATTGATTCAATTTTTTCCACATTGCATTCCTAACCTCCTTTCCAACATCTAATGTAGCTCACATATCTGAATGCGAGGCAAATTCCCCTGTTGGATGAGATACCAAAGGTCGTGGAGGCTCCTACAATGTTGCATTTCGATATGTCCATTTTCGATCATATAAGTTTGTCCTTTACCACCCATAATAATCAACGGCTGTAACATCCCCGCCCTCAAGCGACCGAGAAAACTTCTATTCTTGATGACTTGCTCACGCGATCTAGACTTAAGGATGTTAAAACATTTATCCTTGATTATGATGCATTATGATAGATGACATGATGTTTTACCGCTTTGACGTGAGACATGTGCTATTGACTCGGGCCTTTATTGAGGTGCGTGGTTTTTGGACCTTGAGTACGCAGGCATTCGGTGGAAACCCTTGACTCCTGGATTGTCGTGAGTTATGCTGGTTTGGGTTGATTTATTTACCGGTGGATGTTTCATTGATTTGATGATGATGCTGACATGTTCCGACACTCCATTGTTGATGATGCAGATGATCATAGCTTCGTCGACTGCATCACATATGGACGCAAAGGTCACAATACTCCATTTCCGTAGAGAGGTTGAGGGAGAGGTGTGTGGACAATAGCCCCCACCACAACCTACTAGCACTACCGCCGCGGCTCGAGTTTAGGTTAACGATTACGTAGTTCGAGAGGAATCCACGATGTCGTGGAGGGAAGATCACATGGGCCGCTCACGATGATTCTAATGTGCGCGCAATAAGGCGGGGGGGCTCATTCCTTAGAGCCCTTAGTCTCCCACAAGTTCAATTCATGGCGTTACCTGTGGGGTTATAGATGTCTACCAATCACTAAGTTGGCTGAAGTGTTTTGGAGCGTGTGGTGCATCCCGAAGGGCACGTCACGAAAAGAAAACAAAGTTAGCTTATGGCACCCTTGGAGACATGTGGTACATCCCTAAGGGAACGCCACAAAAGAAACAAACACGACGTAGCGGCACCCTTTTGAGCACGGGAAAGGCCCCAAGAGCACACGCTTGCATCAATGTTGATGAAGGAACAAACCTAGATGGCCATATGACTTTTAACTCATTAAGAAATTCATAAACAACCTCCCTAAATAATTGTCGCCTTCCGCCTGTAATCTAAATCTAAGTCTAAAACTTCTAGGTGTAATTTGTTTAACCTTAAGAAAAAACCATAAAATAAAATAAAATTTGGACTAAAACCACTTAAGTAATAGTTTTAGTCTTCATAAATTTATAAGTAAAATAGAAGAGAGTACACTAATTAAAACTGCGGTTTTAATTTTGTAAAGAAGAAACAAATTATTTAACTTGTGGAAGTATAAAAGATTTTTAAATTAATAATAAAGGAAAAGAGTAAATGAACTGCCATTTTGGGCCTAATAAAAGGGGAAAGAAGGATAATAAAAATTAGGAAACCAAGGATTGGAGGAAACATAATAAAGGAAAGTTGCTAACCTATGGTAAAAAGCGAGGTCAACATAGTAAGGAACTGCAATTAAGAACCTTCTAATTCTGAGCCAATTTAGTAACTTCATTTTTAGGGAAATTATTAAAACATGCAGGATTCAGAACACCTAGGAGGAAATTTTAGAGCAACTCTAGGTGGGTGAGGAAATGAGTAAATTGATAATTTAAAGAAAATAAATTATTGAGAAAGAGGGGGATGGATCACACTTGTGCGAAGAAGAATATTTTGAATATTTTTATTAAACTTAATTTTAAAAGTGATTTAGGGAAAGTGGAGGAAGTTTTGGAAGTACACTCCCATAAAATAAAGGAAAGATGAGGAAGAAAATGATCGGTCATAACATTACCGCCGAATTGTGACTTGACCGACATTTCAGGAGAGCTGATTTCCAGCCTTTTGATAGAGTGGTAGCTCGCCTCATGAGATGAAATGGGAAGCTACTGACCATCCGATTTTGTGTGTGGCCCCTTTGAAACTCAAGGGGATGAGGGGTAATAAGGGTACCCCTAGCGTTGGCTGGGAGGTATCGGTGTAGTCTCTATTTACCACAGGGAGTTTACACTGAAAGCAGAGCAAGAGACGGAGCTACGGGTCACTTCATTCGAGCTGATTAGGCAACGATATGTTTTTGATTTTGTATGATAGAAGGTATTAGGACCTTTGCCCTCTCTTATTGTTATCAACATTTTTATATTTGCATTTCAGAGATGAAAATACTTAACTTCACTGCTTGGATACTGCTGGATCGGGACCGGGTTTTCTGCCTTGTTCTTCGGCGATTGAAATTGTGTTATTGTTATAAAATATTTCTTCTTAGTCCGTTGTTGCTTGTCGGTTGGGACAAAGAGATTTTATGGTTGTGTATATAAGGATCGGGGCTGCTTTATATGACTGTAATGCAGATACAATATATGGGCGCTATATATTTTAGTATGATGGTATTGATGTGGGTATTTTATATGACTGTATGCTTATAATTTTTGTATGCTTATATTGATGTGGGCTTTTAAATGATTTCAGAGCTATAAATCTCTCGTAAGCTTTTATATTGGTGTACGCTTATAAATTTTTGTATGCTATATTGATGTTGGCATTTTTAGATGACTGTGGGCATCTAAATCTTTATGTGGGTGCTTTTATATTGATGTGGGCATTTATAAATTTCTGCGGGCGTTTTTATATTGATGTGGGTGTTTTTATATTTCTGTGGGCGTTTTTTTTATATTGATGTGGGCGTTTTTTATATTATTGTGGGTGTTTTATATTACTATGGGTGTTTTCTATTACCATGGGCATTTTGTATATCATCAGGCATTTTTCCTTTTTGTAAATTAGATCTGAGAATTCTTTTTTGGCAATAGTTGTATGGGCAATTTCGCTTTGTAAATTTAGATCTGAGAAATCGTTCTGGCAATAGATGTATGGGCATTTCTTTTTTTTGTAAATTTAGATCTGATAGTTCGCTCTCGCAACAGTTGTTGTGCATGATAGCTCTTGATGTTTTTAATCAGCTGCTAAACCGTGACAACGACTATCCTTTGTGACACCTTATATTAAATTATTTTGTTTTCAATTAGAGACGAAATTTATACATTAAACCATTAATTCAGAGACACACCCTATCCCTCGTAGTGTAACTCAATGGGTTGTATTCTAAACAGGAAGTTGGAAGGTATTGCTCATGATTTGGTGCCGGTTGAGATTGGATTTTGAATCAATTGAATGCATTCAATTTTGGCATTATTAGGAAATCAAATTTATTAATAAGAGAAACCTCTTTATGTCAATAATGTTTTAAATAACAACTACCTTATCCTCAAGAAAACACCTAGTGTTTAGTAAATGTTTCCAGGCGCTAGTCAGCTTATTTCTTTAGTATTTAGAAAAATGCCAATCGAATCTTATTAATAAGAGAAACCCTTTATGTCAATAATGTTTCTGAAATAGCAATCTACCTTATTTCAGTAAAAACAATCTGATGTTTAGTAAATGTTTCATGTCAACAGTCAGCTTTATTTCCTTAGTAAAATAAAATAAAAAAAAAAAAAAATGTATTATCCATTTAATTTAATAAAGGCACTATTGCTATCTTTCCTAACAAGCAAATGTCAATCATTGCAATAATTATTGGTTCTAAATTTCTAGCTATTAGATGTATATTGAGTTGAGTTAGATGGCACCTATGGCATTATGATGCAATATTTATGGTGTTAGTTATCGCTTCTTGAGCAATGGTTAGTATGTAGTGAATGATAGACATAGAGTTTGGTTTTACACATTGAGGATTCATGTAGTAGATGGTGGCTCTAGATATTTAGTTTTTATCTAGATTTTTCTAATGATGGCTTAAACTTACTTAATTCTGGCTTTTCCGCGAATATTTAAGTATTGAATGACGTGTTGCCTGATGAATGAGACTTGAGCAATGGAAGGATTAAGTTAAGGTAATGCTTCATGTTAAAGCCTAGGGTAAGGTTAATGTTACCGTATTTGTTTTAAGGTAATGATTATGTACTAAAACATTTAATGTTAATGCTAAAGGTTGGAAATATAAATGTGATGTTGTTGTGGATAACGTTATTGTAATTGTATGGTATATGTAACATATAGGATGCATTGAGATTGTTAATTAATTTCATAGTTAGTACTATAATTGGAATTGTCCAAACTCAATTGTATGATATCGCACTTTAACCTACAAAGCTAGTTGCTCAGACAGGGCGTTGTGTGTGATTATTTTCTCAGGTAAAGAATCCGTTGATGTATCAAGAGTCTCGTTCCCTTTAAAGGCATGGTTTCCATTCTTGCAACACACCTCTAAGGTCATATCGCGATATCCTTCACTTTTTTAAAGCAGAGTTCACCACTAATGACCTCCTCCCCGACAGAGATTACTAAGCCACCGAAAGCAATGGCCAGAGCCTATATGACATTCTCTCCTCCCAAGCGTGAGAACCAAGATTAAACGCCCCGCTTTCCTATGCAGAAATAGTAAAATATACTATGGATTCTTCCATCCGTGTCCGTACTGTACATAACACAATATGTTGTTTAATGCTTACAGTTACTTGTCGTGCACCTTGCGTCTATCGCCGCTTAATGCTTGCTGCAGCTACTTGTTGTGCATCTTATGTCTTCTTGTTGTGATCACCGTGGTTGTGTCTTGTTAGTTGTCAAATGGCGATGTAAAGTCGAATGTGTTTGCTTCCCTTGTACACGCACGCACACACTTTAAAAAACAAAAAAATTTTGCACCTATTATCGAAAGGTTGTCGTGAATCGCAGGAGGCCGTTACATATGGTATCGAGCTGGTCTCTAATCCCGTGACTTGGGATTCGCTACCGCTTTCGTTGACATGATTAGATCTGATTATACCGTTGTTGATCGAGTTGATTGTGTTTGTGCACGTAATCATGGTTATAGGATGCCGCTGATGCACGACGGTGCTAGGAGGAGGTGTGACGTACTTCCAAAGAGCATCCACGCCTCGAGGGTCTAACCAACCGGAGGCGCAGCAGGTTCTCTATCAAGAGCGTGATAGCGTACTGGAAATGGTCGATGATGAGTTCTTTCAACAAGATGAGGTATCGACGTTTGATTGGACAGAGACAAGGCCGTATTTGCCATTACGTTGAGGTTCCGCCACAAGACCCATCATACCGGTAAGCATTCACCGTGAACTCGAAGGTCAAATTTCCCAAGTTCGTTGGTGCCCGTGATCTGCAGCCTGACCGGCATGGTTGAGAATATGGCGCATGTGCTTCGCGACTTCGCACTATACCTCCAACATGAAGGTTCCAGAGGGCGCTCTTCAACTCAAGGGGACGCTTCTTATGGTGGAAGACGCCCTACCAGAAGGCCGAACATGGTCGCTGAACACGGTCATGCGGGAATTGTTCAAGGAAATCCGCCCGAGAGGTATTCTTCGAGGAATCTATTGAGTGTCACCAATGAGTTCAACACATTACTTATTGTGGAGGTCGTATCGGCGTTCAAAGTACTTCCAGGCACGCTTCATGGAGTTGTTCGTATGCTTCGCACATTAATACAGAGAAACTCAAGGTCAATCGTTCGTGTTTGGCCTTAACTACGTACCAAGGCAAAGGTTAGATCTGATGCTCAAACCTTTGCACGATGTTGTCCAAAAAAGGCCCCTTACAGCGTAGGATGAGCTTATCGCTGGGGGTCACCAAGATTCCAACAGACCAAAGAAGGCAAGGTGTTCATTCAGGCACACCCCAACATCGGGACCGGTATTATTGCCACGCCGATATCGTGGGTTTCCGCAGAGATCCACTTTCACTACACTCTAATTAATCGCCACCTCGCCAGCCAGCACCTTATCGGGACCACATCGAATAAATAGCCAGCCGTCATCACGCCAGCTGAACAACAGCTTTAGGCATGTTCAGTAACGTAATTCGGTTCCGTGTCTGTGGCCATCATCTTCTACTGGTGCACGGACTATTGGGTCATGAAGGGATGTGCGGGGAGCCACACTACTAGCACGACTCCCCAGTGAAGAGGACTAGAGAACCGGTGACGGCCAGCCCACTACCTTTGGGAGATATGCAAGGCCTCCATCGATTCATGCGGTGCTGAATAACCGCCAGCATCACCGACGTGTTCTCGACTCCATGCACCGCCACCACTAGACCCTTAAGATTTTATAGATCCCGTGCTACTGAGAGTTTCATTTCGTGTGAGGCGCTAAAAAGGATTATGGTAGCGCAATCAACAGACTTTGTGCTAAGATCAGAGATGGCTTCGTGAGCCAAACGGTAAGGTTGGAGGAAAGGTTACAAGCCGCCCTTAACCTAGGAGAGTTTGTCACGAGGGTTCGTTGCACGTCGTGATCTTAGGATCTATGACGCCGTGGATTGGTATATGATTGGTTGGAATCGCATGAGGCGATACTCAATTGTAAGCATCTAAATGGTTGAGCTTGGTCGATGATGAAGGACGTAGACAAGTGATTGTAGGGACGTAACCGTGAGTTTCCCTGTGGTTCGCCTCTTCCTTACAGTTATGGAAGAGTATGTGCGAGGGGTGCAAGATTTATTTGATCCTTGTGCTAAACGAAAAAGGGAGTAGCTGAAGGTTTAGAACAACTTCCGGTGGTGAAAGAGTTTTATGGACGATTTCCGTGAGGAGTTGCCACTGGGATGCCGCCGAAAGGAACCTGAGCTAACATAGACCTGAAACCGGGGACGAACCGATAGCAAGAACGCCATCTGATGTCAACCCCCGGATAAGAGTTGAAAATGAAATTGGAGTTGTTGGACCTGGGATTGGTACGTCCTAGTGTGTCACCGGGTGCACCGCTATTTTCATATGAAAGAAGGACGGATAATGGAGGCTTTGCATTGACTACCGCCAACCGAACAAGGCTACGATCAAGAATCAATATTTGTTGCCGAGGATTGATGATCCGCTCGATCAAATGAAGGTGCTACGTTGTTCTCCAAGATCGCACGGCATCTGGGTATCACCAGCTATAGATCAAGGATGATGACGCCCCTAAGACCACCTTTTAAGACGAGGATTTGACATTAATGAAGCATCGTTTATCGCTTGGACCGACGAACGCCCAAGGGTATTCATGAGTTTGATGAACGGCCAGAGTACTTGGACAAGTTCGTCTTCAAGTATTCATTGATGATATTCTGATCTACTCTTCTGACAACGCGAGGAGCATGAAGAGCACTTCCTCTTGGTACTACAAAGGTTCAATAGAGCATAAATTGTAAGGGAAGTTGTCCAAATGCTCTTTATCAATCGAGGATTCACCACCTAGGGCATGTCATCTTCGGCAAAGGTATCACGGGATCCGTACCAAGGTTGAGGCTATTATGGAATGGCTCGACCGCACGAATGTCACAAAGTGTGTGTCTTCATGGGTTTAGAGGGATAATATTGACGGTTTGTCGAGGTATTTTCAAATATAGCAAATCCAATCAATGAATTGCATAAGAAAACAAGAAGTTTGTTTGGACCGAGAATGCGCGGAAGCATTTCGGCTAAGTTTAAAGATTTGTTGACCAATAAAGATCGATATCAAGGTCCCCCGACATTGGACGTGGACTTCTTGGTATGCGTTGACTCATCCAAGGAAGGCTTAGCCTGAGTCTTGATGCAAGATCTTATTCTAGTGATTGCTTACATCTCGAGGAAACTCAGAAGGCATGAGGAGAACTACGCCGACTATACAATTTGGAGTTATTATCCATCGTGATATGCCTTGAAGGTTTGGAGACACTACCCGGTTGGATGAAAATTTGAACTAAAGACTCCATCATTGTGGACTACAACAAATTTACGCCAGTTTGACCAACTGCTAACAATGACGTTGGTCTAATTGCTTAGCGAAAGTACGACTTCGAGATATCGCTAAAGGAACAAAGGAACCAAAGTGGCTGATGCTTAATCGAAGATCACGCGATCTTCTGTTGCATCTTCAGACGAATTTACATGAGAAAATTCTCACTTTACAACATGACAACGAATGGTACATAGAGGTCGAGGGTTTTTTCGACAAAACACAATGATGGTACACCGATATGAGGGATATTTTGATAGCGATGGTTATTGAGGTTTAGAGGTCGATTTACGTGGTCAGTCAAACGACGAAAAGTTATATTGATCCTGAGCGAGGCCCATAGAGAATTTTACATGGCTCACCCAGAGTCACGAAGATGAGGGCGCACCTTAAACCCCCTGATTCTTCTGGAAAGGGACGAAGGCCGACATAGTCAACTTTGTGGCTAGATGTCTATAGTGTCGCCAGTAAAAGGCTGAACATAGACAATAATCTCTAAGACGATTACTTCAACCACATGCCATTCAATCAAAAATGGGAAGATTGAAGGGATTATATTTGGATTGCCACTAACGGCAAGGAGATACGACTCGCATTTTGTAGTAGTAGACACTCTTATGAAGAGTGCTCATTTTATTCATTTGTGTATGATGTATCAGGAACCTGACATGGCTAGATTTTTCATTAGCGAGATTGTGAGGTTTCATGGCCCTTCTAAGAAGATTATATATCCCGACGAGGATCGGCGGTTTACCGGACGATTTGGATCGAAGCTCAAGAGGCCTTGGGGACCCAACTTAACTTAGTACTTCGTATCACCCAGAGACGGACGGACAAATAGAACGAACCAACCAAACCTTGGAAGACATGTCTCGGTCGACGCGATAGACCAACAAAGCTGGGAGGAATTCTTGCCTCAGTAGAGTTCGCCACAACAACAAGCTACCGTGAGCACCATAAGGATGGTGCATTTTGAGTTTCTTTATGGGCGAACCGTCGATGCTCCTCCTTGAGTTGGGATCGGCTTGAGGATAGGGTCCTGGTGAATCAGAAGTCCAAGAAATGGAAGAGCAAACAAACCATAATACAAAGGATTGATAACGATAGAACGAACATCAGAAGATATCGAGGTGACGAGTCTTGCGTGTTAAACCGCATAAGAGTTCAATCGCTTGGAAAGGGAGATAAACTCTTCCAGGTTCGACCTTCGAGGTTGTGGAGAGAAAGGCGCCCGTCGCCTATCGACTAGCCTTTCCTCGGATTCTTTGAGGCGAGTGCATGATGTTTTTCATGTATCCGCTTTGGAGACATTATATTAGTGATCCTGCCACATGTGATTGACATAAGTTACTTGCAGGTATCGAACGAGGGAACCCTCACGATAGAACCAATATGCATCTTAGATCATCGCTACCACGCTACGACGCTGAATAAAGAGATCGTCATGTCCGCAACGCTTATAGTCCGCGACTCTACGACTGTGAGGACGCGATAAGATATGCGCCGCCAGCTTCATTTTTGTTGATATTAGATAGACTTTGGCGATACCAGGGTACTTTTTATTTCGCATTATAATTTGGTGAAACTTTAGGATGAGGTTTAGAACAAGAGGGGGTGTATGTATCGTCCCTCTCTGGAGCACTGAGAAACTTATTTTGAGGACACTTGCTCGCAGGCGATCCGGACTTATGATGTTAAAACATTTATCCTTGATTATGATGCTATGATAGATGACATGATGTTTTACTTCTTTGATGTAGACAACTGCTATTGACTCCGCTGAAAAGTGTGGTTTTGGACCTGGAGGATGCAGAGTCATCGGAACCTCTTGACCAGGGATTGAGTCGTGAGTGGTGCTGGTTTGGGTTGATTTATTTATTGTGGTGTTTCATTGATTTGATGATATGATGTTGACATGTTCGACATGATTGTTGATGATGCAAACTGACGATAGCTTCGTCGCACCACTGACTCACATATGGAGTAAAGGGGTCACAATTTTATTTCCGTGAGAGGTTGAGGGGAGAGGTGTGTGGACAACAACCCCGCCACGTTCTTACTAGCATTCTTCGCACCGCGGGTTCGAAAGTTGCAGGTTAATGATTACCTAGCTCGAGAGGAATCCATGATGTCGTGAGGGCATACCGACAAATGCCACCTATGATTCTAAGGGGCGAATAAGGTGGGGTCAGATTCCTTAGGAGCCCTTAGTCTCCCACACAAGTTCACCCCGCTGAAAGTGTTGACTTAGGGGTTATAGATGTCTACCAATCACCAAGTTGGCGAAAATCTTTGGAGCACGTGGTTTATCCCGGCAAGCACGCCGCAAGTAAAAGAAACATAAGTTAGTGAGTGGCACCCTTTGGAGCATGTGGTGCATCCCGGCGAACGCCGCTAAAAGAAACAAACAAGGCTATGGCGTTCCTTGAGCATGGTGCGCCCCGGCGGCACGCCGATCGACATGTTGATGAAGGGACAAACCTAGATGGCCCTACGACTTTTAACTCATTAAGAAATACTTAAACAACCTCCCTAAATAATTGTCACCCATATCCGAATCTAAATCTAAGTCTAAAACTTCTAGGGTAAAATGCGTTGTTTAACCTAAGAAAAAGACCCTATAAAATAAAATAAAATTTGGACTAAAACCACTTAAGTAATAGCTTTAGTCTTCATAACGTATGGGGGTAAAATGAAGAGAGTAATAATTTAATTAAAAATCCTATGGTTTTAATTTGTTAAAGAAGAAACAAATTATTTAACTTGTGGAAGTATAAAAGATTTTAAATTAATAATAAAGGAAAAGAGTAATTAGCACAACTACCAATTTGGCTCTAATAAAAGGGAAAGAAGGGGATAATAAAATTAGGAAACTAAGGATTGAGGAAACATAATAAAGGAAATAAGGTAACTTTATGGTAAAACTTGAGGTCAACATAGTAAGGAATTCGCAATTAAGAACCTTCTAATTTGAGCTAATTTAGTAACTTCATTTTTAGGGGAAATTATTTAAAACATGTAAGGGGATCTAGGAACACCTAGGAGGAAATTTAGAGCAACCTCTAGGTAGGTGAGGGAAATGAGTAAATTAATAATTTAAAGAAATAATTATTGAGGAAAGAGGGGGATGGACTATTAATTTGTGCGAAGGGAGAATATTTTAGAATTATTTTTTATTAAAACTAATTTAAAGTGATTTAGGAAAGTGTGAGGTTTGGATGTTTCATAAAAGAAAGGGAAGATGAGGAAGAAAAGGATCGGCTATTAGCGTAACGCTACGCCACCGGAATTGTGACTTGACCGATTACTTGTGGAGAGTTGGGATTTTTTCAGCTTGGATAGAGTGGTAGCTTGACCTTGCTTAGGCGAAATTGGGAAGCTAGACGAACCATCTCGATTGTGTGTGGCCCTTATGCTCGGGGCTAAGGGAGGAAGAAGAGTACCCCTAGTGATTGGTATCGAGGTGCACGGTAGTCTCATCTACCTACGAGGGAGCCAGTAATCTATAGAGTGGTATGGAGCACTCAATAATATTCACGGAGTTAAGGCAAGGGTATGTTTTTCATTTTGCATGTGATAGAAGGTATAATAGCCTTGGCCCTCTGTTATCAAAGATTTTGCATTGGCATTGTGACAGAAAATACTAACTTCAATTTGTTGGATACCGTTGATCTATCGGTTTTCTGCCTTGTTCTTCTAATTTATTGAAATTGTGTTACGCTTATAAAATATTTCTTCTTACTATACTGTTGCATGTCGGCTGGGACAAAAGAGATTTTATAGCTGTGTGTATATAAGGATCAAGTGTTTTATAAGGACTGGGTGTATTACTCAATTACAGGCTTTTATGTTAATGAAGGCGATAACTATCAGGGCGCTATATATTTCAAGCATGATGATATTGATGTAATGTTTGTATTGATGTGGGAGTTTATAAATTTATGTGGGCATTTTTATATTGATGTGGGTGTTTTAGATGACTGTACGCTATAAATTTCTCGTATGCTTTTATATTGATGTGGGCGCTATAAATTTTGTGGGTGTTTTTATATTGATGTATGCTTAGATGATCAGGCATTATAAAAAATTTGGGCTTTTATATTGATGTGGTGTTTATAAATTCTCAGGCTTTTATATTGATGTACGCTTTAGATTGACCGTGGGTGTTTATAAATTTCGTAAGATTTTTATATTGATATAATGCTTTTATATTACTATGTATTTATTGTCATGTATGCTGTATATCATCGCGGGCATTTTTCTTTTGTAAAATTAGACTGGTGAATTCATTCTAGCAATAGTTGTATGGACAATTTCGTTTTGTAAATTTAGATATGAGAATTCGCTCGAAATAGATGTATAAGCATTTTCGCTTTTGTAAATTTAGATCTGAGAATTTGTTCTGGAAACAGTTGTTGGACACGATAGCTCTTGATGTTTTTAATCATTTGTTAACCTCAGGACAACGCATATCCTTGTGACACCTTATATTAAATTATTTTTGTTTTTCTCGCTAGAGATGAAATTTATATATTAAACCATTAATATAGAGACACCCTATCCCTCGTAAAAATTTAATGGGTTGTATTCTAAACATGAAGTAGGAAGGTATTGCTCATGATTTTGTGCCGGTTGAGATTGGATTTTGAATCAATTGAATGCATTCAATTTTGGCATTATTAGGCAATCAAATTTATTAATAAGAGCAACCTCTTTATGTCAGTAATGTTTTATGAAATAGCAATCTACCTTATCTCAATAAAAACAATCTAGTGTTTAGTAAATGTTTCATGTCAACAACAGTTTTATTTCTTTAGTATTTAGAAAAATGGAAATCGACCTTATTAATAAGAGCAACCTCTTTATGTCAGTAATGTTTTATGAAATAGAAATCTACCTTATTTTAGTAAAAACAATCTGTTGTTTAGTAAATGTTTCATGTCAACAACAGTTTTATTTGCTTAGTATAAAAAAAATGGCAATCCATTTTATTTTAATAAAGGCAACTTACCATTAAGTTAACTTTCCTAACAAGCAAATGTCGATCATTGCATTAATTATTGGTTCTAAATTTATGGCTATTAAATGTATATTAGGGTTGATTTAGATGGCACCTTATGGCATTATGGATGCAATATCGATGGTGTTAGTTATCACTTCTTGAGCAATGGTTAGTATGTAGTGAATGATTGACACAGATTTAGTTTTACGCATTGAGGATTCATGTAGTAGATGGTGGCTCTAGATATTTAGTTTTTATCTAGATTTTTCTAATGATGGCTTAAAACTTACTTAATCTGGTGCCCATGAATATTTAAGTATTGAATGACATGTTGCCGATGAATGAGACTTGAGCGCAAGAATGGAAGGATTAAGGTAATGCTTCATGTTAAAGCTTAGGATAAGGTTAATGTTAATGTATTTGTTTTAACGTAATGATTATGTACTGAAACGTTTAATGTTAATGCTAAAGGTTATGACAATATAAATGTGATGTTGTTGTGGATAATGTTATTGTAATTGTATTGTATATGTAACATATAGGATGTATTGAGATTGTTAATTAATTTCAAGGTTAGCACTATAATTGGAATTGTCCAACCCCACAGTTGTATGATATCAGAATATTCGATCTGATAAAACTAGTTGCTCTATATATAAGTCTATGTGTGTGATTATTTTTTCCGTAAAGAATCCGCCGTGATCAAGAGTCTCGGGCCCTTTAAAGGCGTGGTTTCCACTCTTGCTAATAATAACCCCAAGGTCGTATCGCATCCTCTCGCTTTTTAAAGGCAAAGTTCCCACCACCGCGAATTCGTAGATTACTAGTTTCTCGCCAAGCAAATGGGTTAGAGCCTCCATTCCATTATCTCTCTCTACCCAAGGTGAACTAAGATTAACGCCCCGCTTCCGTGCGAATAGTGTACCCACAATATGGATTCTTTCATCCGTGTTCAGACCGCATATAACACAAGATGTCGCTTAATGCTTGCGCCATTTGTTGTGCGCTTATGTCTATGGTCGCTTAATGCTTGCGCCATTTGCGCCAGGTGTGCCTTATGTCTTCTCTCTTGGTGTGATCATCGGTTGTGTCTTGTTAGTCGTCGGTGCAGACGAGAGTCAAGTGTGTATGTTTCTTTACACGCGCGACACCCTTTAAAAACAAAAAATTTGCAACTGCTATCGAGTTGTTGTCAACGAGACTATTACAATGGTAGGCTGGTATAATCAAGGTGCATGCCCATGAAAAAATCTGCATAAAAGAGTCTATCAAAGTAATGTGGAACCTCATCATTCCACAACAACTTCCCATACACTGCCAAAAATCTATTATAAAGGTTCTCTACTATGTTGGGGTGCTTAAAATATTGCACCTTCAACATCTTTCGCTTTGGCCCATCTTTGAAATTAAACATAGAAATTGCATCTTATTTTGAAACTCTATTTTTTACTATTTCTTATTTATCAGGGCCCATCACCTCTGACTTTCGTCTCCTCATCAAATCGATAAAACTATCAATCGTTGGCCCCATCTATTGATATGCATCCATAAAGTTCTGCAATGAATGCAAAATAATCTTCAAGCTTTGCTTACTCTCTCGAGGGAGATCCAAGCACCTCAAATCATTTTGCAGGTTGTTTTTAACACCTGAGCATTGTTTGAGGGTCATCGCTTCAGTATACCCTTCCCAAGGAAGCTCATCACCAACATCTGAGGGATAGGTGGGCGTAGGTGTGTAATCTTTTGTTTCTTGATAATGCCCCCTAAATCCACCTTCACCCTCTTCACCAACATTAGAATCTTCATGATAAATACTCTCTCTTTTATTATCTTCTTTTGCAATAAACTCATACTCTACACATACACATTTGAAACTAATTACAACATTTAACAGAAACAAAAAAAATAAACATATATATACCATAAATACACAAAAATAAAAATAAAAAAATTATTGAACATATTTTCTTGTCGTGATGTATTCCCTACATTCTTCGGTGTTGAAGTATTAATGTGAAACCTATCTAAGAAAGTTGCATCCATAGCACTATTTTAAGAACATTCTCTAGATGATCTATTCACAAATTCATTTGATAATCTCCTCATTTGACTAGATTGTCTTTGGTCACTACTAGTTGCCCCTCCCAAGTTTCCATGCCTTGCTGAGATATGGGTCTCCGACATCCTCAGAGTCTCAGTCAAAGAAGGGGTTCCTCTTACTCTTTCATTGGATAGCATAGAGCATTTGTGAGGCATTTTTGGAGACTCTTGTCTCGACATCTCGCCTTGATCTAGATATCCTTTGAAAATCCATGAATATGAAAGTTCATAAGTTATAGAAAAATAAAATGGAAATATAATTTATAAAACAACTTGAAGGCATTTAAGCATTTATAACAACTTCAAAGCATGAAAGACATATATTGAGAAAATTAACAATGATTTTTTTTACTATGATGCTATATATAATGAATATGAAAATATTTAAATATAAAAAAAATGTAACATGTAGAGGATAATCTATAGATATGTGTAAATTGTAGAAGGTAATTTATAAGATAATCTATACATGTAACATGTAGAAGGTAATTTTTTTATAATGTTTATTAAAGAGTTATTTAAATTATTTTTAAGATTCCTACCAAAGTGAACTTGTTGCGGTATATCTTGGATAATGAGACTCATCCTTAGTGTACCAAAGCATAGGACAATGTGTGTGTCCCACTCTTCAAGAATAATCGGTAAATTATAGTATGAGACTAGGGATGGAGGGAGCTAATGAGTAAAAACTAATATGTTTTGTACTCGTTATCCCTCACATAGGGCATAATTTTTGCCATCGCCATCAAACTCCTAAACCTATGGTTCTAAGCCAAGGTTCTAAACCTAGATCGTGATGCAGTATGAAGGAAAGCTAATTTAACTAGTACCTTATAGAATATTGAGATATAGGATATATGAACTTGCAAATTACCTAAAGAACTTTAATAAATCCATCTAATAAAATTGAAACAAGGAAAAATAGTATAAAAATTCTTTATTGGTATCAGTGTCAACTTTTTCTTTGGGCATGGCTAGACCTTGACTTGACTTAGCACTTGTTTCAATACTTATTTAGTTATCTGATTTTGGGTTATAATGCTAATTTTCATTAGAATATTTAAATCTGACGACAATCAAGGAACACAGAACATCATGGAATCATTGAAATGGATACATCCTCTGCCCCACCTGCCACCTTGGGAATCTATTAAGGTGATATACCCTCATCCTAAATTGTTCAAGTTTGAGTCATAGATTCACTGATGGAATCTTATGGAATAAAGGGAATCGATGGGAGTAGAGCTTCACATGGGGCAAAGCTTAACAAACCAATGATAGTAAGATACCCTTTTTGTAGAAAACATAAACATATCATAGGTAACAATAACACTCTTTCACCAGTTGATCCGGATTATTTTCGGCATGAAATGAGAGTGGAGATATAATAAATAAATGCACAGAGATACCGCGGATATCCAATAATATAAAAAAAATGTATCATAAATGAAACCATAAACACAGAGATACAATAATGCATGATTTTTATTAATGAAAGAAATGTACAAAGACTGTAAAAATATAGAGTGAAAGACTCGTCAGAATGGTGGCAACTTATCTTTGAGAAGAGATGTGATGGCTACTCGCATTCGCAAGAATATGATTACAATGAGGCTCTAAAGGCCTTTTTACAATAAACAGGAATGTCAAAAACCATAGACATCCAAAAACCTAACCCTAGGAGATGAAGCGCCAAAAGCCATGTGGGCCCCATTTGGGTAAGTTAGTACATCAACTTCTCGGGGTCGTAACTTTTGCATACGATCTCCGTTTTAGGCCCATGATAGCCCATTGGAAAGGTATCGTCGACGAGATTCGTTTTGGAGGCAATATTAAAGGAACTTCTATATTGCTCCCCATTTTCCCAGAAATGTCGTTTAGGGCCTCAAAATGGCCCTAGAAGTTAAAAACTGCTAAAAATAGTAAATTACCAAAAGTGCCAGAAAATTGTTTTGAGCCAGTTGGAAAAGGTGGGTGGCCATTGATATCCACCTGGATTAATCCTTCCTCCTTAGGAAGAAATGGTATCCACTGCGTTGAGTGCACGGGGGAGAGGAAAAAATGTTTGTTGAATATGAATCTTGGTGAGCTGCTTACCTTGCTGGAGACATTGCATTGCTCAGTTTGTGGAAGTCTGTCACAAACCTGTTGAGGCTGAGGCTGTTCAATAAGTCAAGCTACATGAGAGGACTGTATGCAGAAGGAATCTGTGCGCTTTGCTGCAACCTTGTCGACCTGCTTTTGTTGGATAGAAGGTGCTTGGGGCGAGGTTGTAGTGGTTGCAGTGTCCTTCTGTTCCCCTTTTGAATAGATTGTGAAGAAGATGAATTTTGTAGTATGAGATACTACCTTGCGACACTGTTTAGGCGGAACAATAGTCAGAACTACCTATGGTATTCTGTAGAGATGACCCCCTAGAGAAACAATGACACTGTGGGGTCGAGACTCATAAACAATATGACGTCTCCACATATATGGCTGGACCAAGAGAACATCACAGACATCCAGTGAGGCAAAATCACATAATAAATCATCCTTGAAGGGTTGGATGTCGTATGAAAATCATCACTGCAGGCTGACACGAAGATCTCGTCCTT
This sequence comes from Picea sitchensis, assembly GCA_010110895.2. NCBI lineage: Eukaryota > Viridiplantae > Streptophyta > Pinopsida > Pinales > Pinaceae > Picea > Picea sitchensis. The sequence continues at coordinate 23,941 of SNQJ01S0129779.1, forward strand.
GGCGAAGCCACCCGATCTTGTATGGTTGTGGGTGTGGTGTTGTCAACAATCCCAACTGTTTGATGACCTCTGCTGAGATAAGGTTCTTTTGGCTTCCACTATCAACAATAAAATGCATAAGGGTCCCCTTCACCCACATCTATGAATGAAAAATGCACTCCCCCTGTTCAGGATCTGTCGGTTCTTCTGGTTGAATTGTTGCGGTCACAAAAATAGCAGTGGGGTTTGCATCAATGATCTATCCTTTACCAGTATTTTCAGAATCAGATTATGAATCAGAGTTCGGCTCCTTGTCTTTGATCTCGGCCACCAATGATTGTTTTGAGTGACATTCATCAGTCTTGTGCCAGAGGATTTTGTGGAAATCGCACCATTTTTCGGTGTCCTTCTTTGTCTTCCCGTGACCCTTCATTTCCTGTGGCTTGGAATGGTTTTCGGGAGACTGTTTGTTAGGGTCGTCTTTGTAATACTTTGGTTGTTGTGGATTTGCAAACCCAAACTCTAGTTTGTTTTGGTGCTTTAATTTCTGCTCGATTTTAACAACATATTGATAAGCAACACCGAGTGATGAGATGTCCAGAAAATCCATTTCAGTTTGGATGTATCTATGTAGAGCCCCACGGTATTTAAGAACCAAATGTCATTCAGATTCTTTGATACCCAGCTTGGTGCGCAAGGTATGGAAGGTATTGGTGGAATCTGGAACTACTTGGCCCCTCTCTTGCCACAGTGTGGTCCATCTCATGTACTGGTCCTCATAGTTGCCAACGGGGTAATATTGTTTCTTTACCTCATCCACAAAAAAATCCCAAGTGGGCTCGACCACATATATTTCAGAATCATCTGTGAAACTTTGCTCCTAGTAAGTTTCCTACCAATGTTTGACATGGGGGAGAGCTTTAAGGAGTGCGAAGGTGATCTTTTCTCTGTCGAAAAAATGGTGAATAGAGAAATAATCGTCTAGTAGATTTACCCATTTGTCTAGGGCATCCGCATCTATCTGACCTTCAAATATGGGAATATCAAAATTAACCTGTACCTTGAAAGGAGAGGTGCTTCCAAAGTAGTTGTTTGATGAAGATGCACATGTTGCTATCGACAGGTGTTGCAGGATGTGGGAAAAAGTAACCATCATTTCGTCCCTCTGTTGCGTGAGAGCTTACTCAAGCAACAAATTTATAGGATCGTCTGCTCCGTCATTTTTCTTTTCTTCCGCCATGGAGGGTTTGTTGGGTGTGCGAGAGAGATTTTCTTCAAGAGAGACAATCTAGAGACCCAACTTGCTATACTCGGACCTCGTCGGGGACATGCACTGAAAAAAATGATCAACAACAGCTTGCTCAGATTATTTTCGGCATGGAATGAGAGCGGAGATATAATAAATAAATGCACAGAGATATCGCGGATATCCAATAATATAATAGAAATGTATCAGAGTTGTAACCATAAACACAGAGATACAGTAATACACAATTTCTATTAATGAAAGAAATGTATAGAGACTGTAAAAATACAGAGTGAAAGACTCGCTAGAATGGTGGCAGCTTATCTCTAAGAAGAGATGTGATGGCTAGTCGCATTTGCATGAAGACGATTACAATGAGGCTCTGAAGGCCTTTTTACAATAAATAGGAATGCCAAAAACCATAGACATCCAAAAACCTAACCCTAGGAGATGAAGCGCCAAAAGTCATGTGGGCCCTGTTTGGGTAAGTTAGTACATCAACTTTGCAAGATACCAGATATATAAAATATGCAGAACATAAATGAAATGCTAGAAATGATAGAATAACAGTAAAATATCCAACATAATCTTCACAATACACAGAAACGATATATGAGATAGCAACAGAAATAGCACTTTGAATCAGATAGCAATGTTCACATGCCTCTTCGAGGGGGCAACCTCCAGTCGAGCAGCGCTCTGTTATAATAATATCCAAGCTAGGGTTCTCATACCCTCGACTCCTATTTATACTAAAAAGAAGCATCTAAAGGAAGATCCTTCTAGAAGCGGAAGCTTCTATTAGGTCTTCTTACA
>SNQJ01S0129780.1:4447-16468 GCA_010110895.2 Picea sitchensis
TCTGTATGTATAGAAGTAAACAAAAATGGGTATGCATGTTTCATGACATCTTCCATTTCCCACGTAGCCTCATTTGGACCAAAGTGTTTCCACTGCACCTTGACCTATGCAATGGTTCTATTCCTGAGTGAGGTTTCCTTCCTATCTATTATTCATTGAGGTTCTGACAGGAATTCTCCCTCTGGTTCCACCTGAATCACAGACCGGTCAATTATATGATTATAATCATGTACATATCTCCTTAACAATGAAACATGGAAACCATAATGTGCCTTCACTGTGGGAGGAAACACTAATCTATATTCTACCAGTCCCACTCTATCCAAAATTTCAAAGGGTCCATAATACCAAGGTGCCAGCTTGGCACAAGCTCCCATTCTCAAGGAGATTTTCCTAGGTCTAACTCTAAGATACACATGATCCCCCATTTTGAACTCTCTAGGAGTCCTCTTTCGGTGTGCATATCTTTTTTGTCTATCCTGAGTTATTTTCAGATTCTTATTTATCTGAATTACTTGTTGTTCCAATTCTTTCAGCATGTTTGGCCCGATTGTAATTCTATCTATTGGGTTATCCCAACTGATTGGAATCTTCATAGAGGGCCTAAAAAAGGCTCATCTTCAATGACTTTTGATAGCCATTGTTTTAGGCAAAATCTACCATTGGTAGGTAGTCTTCCCACTTCTTAGGCTAATGCATTACATGCATACTTAACATGTCCTCTAACACTTAGTTTACCCTCTCTGTCTATCCATCATTTTGAGGGTGATAGGATGTGCTAAATAATGATTTAGTTTCAAAACCAATAAATAGATATTTCTAGAAATTTGAAGTGAATTTCGTATCTTTATCAGATATGATCTCCTTAGGCATGCCATGCAACCTAAATATTTCTTTCATGAAAATACTGTCAATGTCTATTTCCTTGTAATTTGACTTGATGGGAATGAAGTGAGCATCCTTACTCAATTTTTCCACCACTACCATGATGGAATCATTCTGTTTGGACGATTTTGGTAATCCTGTGATGAAATCCATGGAGATGGTTTCCCATTTCCATTCTGGGATTGGTAGGGGCTGCAACAACCCTGTTGGATGCCAGTGTTCTTCCTTAATCTGCTGACATTCTAGACATTTATCCAAGTAATCCGCCATGTCCTTCTTCAGTCTTGGCCAATAAAAAAACTTCCTAGTGGCTGTGATCATCTTCTGATAACCAGGATGACCAATATATGGTCTTTTGTGTAGTTCATCCATCATGAACCTCTTCAAGTCATCACAATTCAGAATATACAACCCACTTTTGTAAGTTAGTAGGCTCTTGTTGTAAGTATGATTTCACAGTCTCGAAAAATGCATCCGTTTCTTGTGAATTTTTGACTCTCTCCTTGACATCCATTTCACAGGTGCTTACAACTTCCAGGTGAATCAATTTCACACTTCTGCTAAGGATATCAACCACCCTATTTTCTTTTCCTTTGATATGTTTGATTTCAAAATCAAACTCACTAAGGAGAGCTATCCATCTAGCTTGTCTAACATTAAGTTTTGGTTGATAAAAAAAGTACCTCAACCCACAATGATCTTTCATCAATACAAATCTTCTACCTAGGAGGTAATGCCTCTACATTTTTAAAGCACACACTATGGCAGTCAATTCTAGATCATGGGTCACATAATTGATTTCATGCTCATTCAATTTTTTGGATTCGTATAAAATTACATGTTCTTCTTATATAGGGACTCCTCCGGGTCCTTCCTTCCAGACATATGTACACATAAGGGATTCCTTGTTTGGATTTTCAATCTTTAGCACATGTGCATTGGTTAGGAGGCATTTCAGTTCTTGGAATCTCTTTTCACATTCTGAAGTCCAAAGGAATTTAACTCCCTTTTTCTAAAGGGAAGTGATTGGGAAACCAATCTTGGAAAATCCTTTTATGAACCTCCTATAGTATCATGCTAGGCCCATAAAGGATTTGATATCAGGTACATCCTTTGGTGTAGGCCAATCCATGATGGCTTTGATTTTTTCAGGATCAACTGCCACCCCTTATTTAGAAATAACATGGCCTAAGTAATGGACTTGTTTATGGAAAACGTCACACTTACTAAACTTAGCATAGAGTTGATGTTCTCTTAGTACTTGAAGTGCTATCTTAAGATGTTCTTCATGCTCTTCCCTATTCTTAGAATAGATTAGGATATCAACAATGAAAACCAATACAAATTTGTCTAAGAATTTACTGTGTACATTATTCATTAAGAACACAAAAGTGGCTGGTACATTGCTTATCCCAAATGGCACCACCACAAATTCATAGTGACAATATCTTGTCCTAAAGGCTATTTTGTGGATATCTTCATCTTTAATTCGGACCTGATAGTATCCATACCTCAAGTCAATCTTGGGAAAAATTGTAGCACCTCTTAATTGGTCAAACAAGTCATTGATCCTTGGCAAGGGATACTTATTATTTATGGTCATCTTATTGAGTTTCCTATAGTCTATGCACAACCTAATTGTGGCATCCTTATTTTTCACAAACAAGGCTAGTTCTCCCCATGGAAACACACTAGGACGAATGTAGCCTTTGTCCATCTTTTCCTTTAGCTGTAGCTTGAGTTCAACCATCTCTGGTGTACTCATTCTATAGGGTGTTCTAGACACTGGAACCGCTCCTGGTGTGAGTTCTATTGAAAAGTCAATATATGTTCTTGGAGGTAGACCTAGTACCTCTTCTTGGAACACATCTTTATACTCTCTTAATATGGGATGGTCCTCTAGGCTTGGTTTGTTTTCATCAATAGAGTCCAACACTTGTATTGCATACAAATGCCATACTTTTCTGCAATACTTCTTCACTTGAAGAGTTGATATTTGTCTCACTGAGACATACTTTTGAATCCCTTGTAGGGTTACCTTTCTCCCTTCTTCATTTTCACACTCGAAAGTTTTATTGTAACAATCCAACTTGGTTTTATGGGAAGCCAACTAGTCCATGCCAATCAACATGTCATAAGATCCTAAAGGGAGTATGTTTAGGGTTGCTTGGGTGGGAAATCCACTCATAATGAGTTGGCATGCTGGTATGATCTCAATTACTTTTATTTTGGTTCCAGTGGCTAGTTTTACCAGCCATGATTTAACATGTTTAACTTGTCACGATTTACATTTCTCAACAGCTTGAGGGGAAACATAACTCAAATTAGAACCAGGGTCAATTAAAATGGAAACTAGATGGTTGGAAATCATACCTTCCATATCCACCACTGAAGCTTGGTGGTCGGCTTGTCTATTATCCAAGGATACATAATCTGTGGCATGCACCTAGCCACATCATTCACTGTGGTAGCCTCTTGGATATTGCAGACCCTCCTATTGTTCTATTTCCTGTATGGGAAGTCTCACAATGGATTTTATTCTCCACAACCCCCACATTTCACGGGTTCTCTCTTTGTGTTATTAGTCTTACCTGGGGATGCTCCAAAGGGTTTATTTCCACTCTGAGATGGGAAATTTTTCTGGTATACACTTTTAGTAGGAAGGCTCATCTTGGAACCTTTCCCATAGCTCTTGAATCTTGAGGGTTTAAACCCCTTCTTCTAGAATCCTGAAGTAGTTTTCTTCTTCCAGTCCTTGTGAGGTTCTGTCTTATTCTTGAATTGCTCATAGAAATACCTTGCCTTCCAGATAGTGTCTTCTAAGGTCTTTGGATCATCAAATTCAATTCTGTCCCGGATGGAATGAAGCAGTACACTAATAAATTGTTTCATATTTACCTTCTCATCCTTTATGTAGGGCACATACCTTATCAACTCAAGGAATTTATTGATATATTCATCTATTGTGAGCTGTCCCTACTGGAGTTCATAGAACTCCTTGTTATTCTCATCAAAGTATTTCTTTGATAGATACTTCTTCTTGAAGTATTTATCAAATTGTTTCCATAACAAGTCCTTCTCATGGATTCATTTCACGTTTCTAAGGTCCTCCCACCAAATGGAGGCCTTTCCATTCAAGTTAAAAATGGATATTTGAACTTTTAAATTTTCAGAGTAGTCATGGATTCTGAAGTACTTCTTCAAGCCAAGCAACCAAACTTGTTCTTCTTCCCCCTTCTTAATTTCTCCATCGAAAGTGGGTGTTTTGTATTTCTTGAACTCTTCAGGGTCATGACTCTTGGAATGTTTCCTCTTTTTTCTTTTCCTCTGGGAATGCAAACTAGTTTTGCTACTAGAAGATTCCTTGGAGTTGTCAATTTCCTCACCAGAGGATTCTCTCGATGAGTGTCTCTTGGCTCCATTTTGGGCCTTCTTTGAGGTGCTCCTCCTTGTGTGGCCACTTTTAGGTCCATTCTTTCATATCTCAGGTGGACTCTGGGTTTTCTTTGTATGCTGTCTGTCCACATGACTGGCTGCTGGTCCATGTTGCAGATGCCTTTGTATATCCAATAAGCTTTGCAATAGGACTGCATTAATTTCAGTTTGATTTTCCTGCTCTTTTATCAACCTTTCATTATCATCCTTACAACTCTGTAATTCGTCCATGAGGCTTATTACAGTTTCAACAAAATTTGGAGGGGTTTCCACCGCCCTCCTTTCATCAGATTCTTCCTCTCTATTGTGGGAGCTTTCCCCCAATTCATGGTGTGTCACCATCCTTTATGCTGTAGTTTTCCGGCGGTGCAATGACTGCTTGAGTTTTGATAAAACATTCTCTGTTAGTTAATGATCTACTAGTTTTATGAACAACATACAATTCAAAATTTTCAAAACATATACAACAACGAAAAGTTTCATTCCTTCCTTTCGTAGAGGTTTAAATAATCCTCTTAAGAATGGGGTAAGATAGGGTGTCACCCATAAATGTTCTCTATTAATATTTTAAGCGACTTGTTCATGAGCTCAAGCAGGCCAAGTGTTGTAACCATGCTCTGATACCAATTTGTAACACAACCGACCCCTTAAGTACCCTTTCTAGGGATAGGGAATAAAAAATTTGATTAATATAACCATCTCGAATCCATTGCCTGAGGTCTTCATCCTCTTATACTCTCCCATATATTTCTAACGAATTCTATCAATATCTAATCTGACCTCTAGTTTGCAAGTTATGACCTCCCAAATTTCTTTAGGCGTTATTATTTGAGGGCCACGTGGCTCCCAAGTGGTTCCATCTTGTTCATACCATCTCCAGGTTCCTACATCCACGAGGAAGGTTCATCCACCGTCCAATACAACGATGGAACATGGCCTTCTTTTAACACACATGATAGAGGGAAGTTCGATGTTCGATGCTGAATGACCCTTCACCTTTATGCACACATATCCTCCAGAGTCCCAAATTCCCGGACTCTCGAAGTATCCTAAGATCTCACCATGTGGCTCCGGCCTTCGAACCTTTCAACTTACCCTCGACACTGCATTCCAAACCTCCGGTGTCCTAAAGTCCCAGACTCTCGAAGGGTCCACCCTCGCACATGGTGACATACTAGATGCGGAGGCAAATACAGGTGGGTCCCGCATACTCATCCTGCCAAATGGACCAAGTAGGTGAGTGCCAGGTGTGACACACAACAAGGAAGAGATGACACGTGGCCCCTACAATGGGTGACACATATCATGTGTTAATGGGCACATAGGACCTGTGAAACACATGAATCCAGGTGACACATGGCATGTGAAACATGGGTCCACGTTACCCTGGATGATATCAACGTGCCACATCACCTTGGACTGGTATCCTTCCAAGCCCTTCAATCTCATGGTCAAGGTGTGTCCACGTAACCCCTGGATCGACGACCTTCATTACTTCGTAACTTCGGCGTTCGGGCAATCCATGGTGTAACTTCCTCCTTATTCCCGTAGTGGTCAACATCGAGCTGACCATAGTCTAGATCTAATGGTCAGGGGAGATCCCGAAGGGTCCCTAGATCTATGGTCCTCGTCACTTTGCAACTCTTAACTTCAGTGGTTTCGACATTATGGAAGCTCCACTCTCCAGAAGAAAGACTCCTCCGAAGTACCATATGCGGGTCCCTCCATTGGTTGATTGAATGGTTAAGAGGGTTTCTTAACGGCCTCCCAGATCCATGACTCTCATCACTTCGTAACTTCGACGTTCAGGGATTTTGGTGCTTTAATGTACCTATTCTCCCAAAGTAGGACTTCATCGAAATTACCTTAGCGTAAATCCAACGTCCAAGGGGACTCCCGAATATCCTCAAATTGGTGGCTCGCGTTACTTCACGATCGGTAAAGGGATCAAGGTTTAACGATGGGGTAGGTCTATTTTCCACAATTAGGGAGACTCCTAGGTGCTGGTAAAACTTATGGGTAACCGTAACTATAAGTTTCCTTCAGCCTGTTTACAAATGGTAAGGTCGAAACACTCTGGAGCTCCGAACTCCCGAAGTTCTGAAGCCAGAAAGGTTCAACTCCTTTCAAGCTTAGCGCAAGGTTCCTAGACCTTGGTCACATGGGTCCTTCAAAAAATCTCGTGGGATAAACGCTTACCTCTTAGCCGTTAATTGGTTAAGGACACAGGCATGAGCCCTTGGTCACACGGGTGAAAGGTCTGAAGAAGGTGCCCTCCTTCCATCGGGTTTAAACTCAGTATTCCTGTGAAGATAGATTCTAGAAGTTGGTAGGACTTAAGCATCCCAGTAAGTCCTTCGTTGACACTATTGTAGACTCACATCCCATAGCTCTCTAGTTGCTAAACAGAGGCAAGCTTAAGACCATTCAAAAATGGGTTCACAAAAAAAAATTACACATTTCTACCTTAATCATTCAACACAAAACTTAGTCATAAATATATATATTTATTCAATCACCATTTATATTTCAACCCATAGAGTATGAAAATACTTATCAGAAAAACCAGAGTTCGTGAAGCGACTACTGAAAGGGGTGTCTGTTTCCACCCAACCATAGACACAACCACTCCTGAATAGATTTACTATTGGCCACCCTTGAGCTAGACGATGATGCTCCAAGAGAGACTCTTTCTTCTTTCTCAGTGACAGTCAGGGACATAGGTTACTCTCCTCCTCCCACGATATCCTTCCATACATGTTGTGAAAACTTGCAGTGCACCATCTTGTGAAGTGTTGTTTCCGAGTCTTGTTGGCAGAGAACACATAGGCCCAAACCATGCCACCCTCTTCTTTGTAATTTCTCCCAATTGAGGATTCTATTATCCAACAAAATCCAGGTGAAGAGTTTGAGCTTTGGTGCCAAGTCCCACTTCCATAAACTATAATGCCACTAGTTTTCACTACGGTTCCAAATATTTGAAGCTATGGCATCGTAGGATTTTTTTGTAGCGATGAATCCCGAAGCATTTCCTCATGTACAAATTAAATCATATGGATATTATGTTAGATAAATTCCTACATGATCCAAGGCTATGTAGAAGCGGCCTCACTCTGTTGCTTCAAAACCAACCAACCCCATCTCTAAATCCTATTTCTAGTGTGCTATGACTACACCTTGTCTCTCTGCATCTGCCATCTGATAAAGAAAGTGGCAGCCCTTCAACCTGAGAGAATCAATGAGGCCTTGAGATATAAATTACCTCTTTCCAAATCCAAGGATAGTGTCTTCTCCAAGTCGAATGGTCATGCCAGATCCTGGCTTCCATGCAATCCAATGTGCCATTACATGAACAGATTTTAGGAGGCTTCTCTAGGTGTTCGAAGCTTTTGGTATACTCAGGAATGGTTTTCTAAGACAAGTCACCACCAAAGAGGAGGGAAAATAATTGTCGTTTAACACCCTATGCCAAATTCCTTCCTTCATCAAACAACACCATAAAGTGTTTGCTGCCAACACCGTACTGAACCAAAATAGGTTCTTGATACCCCAACCACCAAAGGCTTTTGTCTTTGCAAGATAGTTCCACTTACATATGTGTACATGTTTTGATACCCCACCATCCAACCATAAGAAACTGAACATCACCTGTATGATTATGTTGAGAACAAAAATAGGGATATTTGCTACAACCATCTAGAACACAAGAAAGCTATCTAACACCGCTTTGACAAGAACATACCTCCCACCCAATGACAACAAGCGATGACACCATAGTCCAATCCTTTGTTAAATTTTTTGAATAAGCCATCTCCAATCCTCTACGCGATAATTTGCAGGCTTTAGATAAAATCGTAGGTAACAAAAGCCTTCATTCAACTCCACAAATTTGTATGGAAAAATAGCCTTGAAGCTGTCCAATTCATGATCCTGCATACTAGAGAAGTGAAAATATGATTTATGGGAGTTTATGACTAGACCCGACGCTTTGCAAAATAAAGATAGAGTGGATTCTATTTCCTTCCAATCAAATATACGAGATCTATTCATAATCATGACATCATCCATGAATAGTAAGATAATGAGCTTGAGAAGTCTTGATGTATTAATCCCATAAATTTTTCCTTCTGGTTGCAATGGTTTGAGCATTAAGTTGAGTTCCTCCATAACCAAAATAAATAGTAAGGGAGATAATGGGCAGCCTTGTCGAAGCCCTCACCTACTTCGGAAGAAAGAGTTTGGACCACCATTAACCAAGACCACAAAGGAGGTTGTATTTACACAATTCATAATCTAGTTTATTAACATAGGACCAAGACCCGTCCTTAAGAGAAACATTCGAAGGAAGTCCCAATTTACGCAGTTATATGCCTTCTGGAGATCCAATTTTAAAACTAGAGATTTCAATTTTTTTTATTTAATGTTGTGTAAAAATTCTTGAGTAAATCCTACTGCATCCAAGATTTGCCTTCCCTTTAAGAAACCCAGCTTCTCCACTGATAATGTCTTCGATAGGACCAGTTTCAGACATCTGTTCGCTATGACATTGGCGATGATTTTGTAAGCCAGGTTGCAAAGTGCTATAGGCCTGAAGCCCCCAAAGTTGGAGGGCTTATCCACCTTAGGAATGAGAACTAAAAAATTTTCATTTAAAGACCTTACCATTGATATAGATATCCTTGACTCCTCCACTACTTCCAGGATGTCATTCCCGATCAAAACAAAGTAGCAGAGGAAAAATTCCACCATCCACCCATCTGGGCCAAGACTTTTGTCCTTGGAAAACTTGTTTAAGACCAAATGAATTTCTTCTATAGTGTTGGGTTTTCTGAGCTCCTGAACATCACTCTCAGAGAAACGACATGGGTAATATTGCACTATCCTCACCTGTTCAATAATTGTATTCTGCCCATAGTCTGCATACATATATTTAAAGTGTTTCACTGCTATAGTCTCCATTTCACCCTGAGTAGTATGACTATTGACAATTTCGTCCTTTATCTCCCTCAACGCTTTCCTATTTTTTTGATGGACAAAGAAATGGTGGAAAAAAATTGTGTTCCGGTTACCCTGCTGTAGCCAGATTACTCTGCTCTTTTGTCTCCATGTTTCTTCTTCGGCTAGTAGAAAATTATTCCTTTTATATTCTAGCACTTTGATGTTGTTATCTACATCCACCGATGCACTCCCATTTGATTTGGACACATATGAATTCTCTAACTCATCCTTTACTGAAACTAACTCATGGAGTCTCCTCCTATTTTGCAACTTCTCCCAACCAATCACTTTATGTTTTAAGGATTTTAGTTTCCCAACCAATCTTCTCATCAGTGATGGTTCCGCATCAAACTCTGTAAACTTCTAGACCAATTGAAAAATATATCTAAAACCCTTCTCTTCCAGCCAAATAGGGTTCATTTTAAATGGATACACTATTTGGCACCGACCATCATCAAACTATAGCACAACCAAAGCATGATATAAAATGTAAGGATAAGCAACCCAAGATCTATACCTCCCTACCAAAGAGACAAGTTCTTCTCATAGATACACTCTATCCAATCTTTTTGCAATACCTTCAGACCCTCCTCTTCCATTGTGCCAGGTTGGCGCATATACACCAGGAACAATGTAAACCAGTTCTATGTTTTTAAAAGTTTCTTTGAAGTACTCATCCAAAGGGTCTAATATTACTTTGGATCCCCACACTTCATTGGTTGACACAATAAATTTTAGGTTGCCTGGAATAATAAGGGTTTTTTGTGGCTAGTAGGCCACTATTAATCACGTTATCCCAGATAACTTTCCTGTCTGTGCATGGGCCATAATAGTTTATAAGGGATATCGACCGATTTCCCTCATGGAGGATTCCATTCATGATAATTCCCACACAAGTAACACAAGGAGATAGAGTAAATTTTGAAGGGTTCCAAGCCACACAAAGGCCCCCAAACCGGCCCATAGATTCAATGCCACAACAATACCAATTGGGAAGTAATTTTGACACTAAGTCTCTAACTTTTACTTCCTCTTATTGGATTATTGAGAGGGGGGGTGAATCCGTAATAGAGCAATCTAATCCTTTTTAACCATAGAATGCAAGTGTTATATCAATGCAACATTATCATCCAATATTTGCAGAGAAAATAAACAATGAACAAATGAACCATCATACACATACACAGTACACCAGTGTTTTTACGTGGAAACCCAAAGCGGGAGAAAACCACATAATTCTTTTTCTTATATGTCTTGAATAATTACATTAATTGGAAGCACCAAATTCCTTTGTTTTCCAGCTGCAACTGGAAGGAGTATCCAACCCCCTAGTTTCTCAGGCTACAATCTGAGGGAAGATCCAAATCCCCACTTCTCTGGCTACAACCAGAAGGAGGCTACAACCCCCTATGTTCTTCGGCTACAATCAGAAGGTGGCTACAACCACCTGTCCTTGTCCTGTCCAACCGCTGTGATGTATAAGTAGAATGATGGAATCACTTTCACACTATGACTGTAAGATATACTGCTGTAAACCTGTACTAATCAACCTGCACCAAACAACTTGTACCAATAACCTGAACCATGCATCAACCTCCACCAAAATCCCTCATCAATTTCATCATCCAAATCTGATTTGTAACTCTGTAATAGACTTGGTGTATATGATCACATACTTGCAAACCTTCCTTAGCTTTAACAACAAGATACTAACATTTTCATCAAACTTTACTTTAGTCTCACATGACTAGTTTTGGATTAGTCAACAACCCTAACTTGAAATAATCATAACTATGTACCTGTAATGAATAAAGATCTAAAAATAATACACAATTTTCTTCAGTGTGTTTATGCAATTCCTCTAGGTGTCACTACTTGGAACCTCTCAGAAAAGGAGTTATAGAAAAAATGACATACCTTGTTGAATTCTGGCTTATTCTAGAGGGCGAACTTGTAGAGCGTGCCCCACACATAATATTTGTTGTATGGATATAAATTTTTTACACAGAATACTACAGAATGTACTCTAACCAACACATTTGTTCTTACTAAATTTGGATCCGTTATGAAGAAGTAATGACGTTTTTACCTGAAACACATGTTTTAGAATAGTTTCGGGACTAGCCACAAACCCTATTTTCCATGGAGTGTAACTCCAAAAATACAACGACCCACAAGATGAAATTCGTACCACAACTACTTGGATATGTTTCCTCAATGGTCTCCCAATTTCACGGTCTGAATCATTCTAGAAAAAAAGTTATTGCGAAAATGGTGAGATGACCTGTAAATAACATACCTTAGAAAACATCGTCAAAATAATTTATCCTCCCTTGAATTTCAGCTTTCTTTACTTCACCTTCCCTCTGAAATTCGGCTTAGATATCCTTTGGTTACCTCAGTCGCCTATAGATATTCAATATGCTCAAGTGTGCTTGAAATGAGATAGCCTTGCCTCTTATTTATACTTTCATGTAGCTTCCTTAGAAGCATCTTCTAGACCACTTTGTCCACATAGCCACTTTGTCCACATAGTCACCTATGTCCAACTTTGCCCAACTTTCCACTTGTCCATATATCCAATAGCCACTTGACTACTTAACCCATTTTCCTCATTTTAGGGTTAACCTTCTTATAACCACTTTCCATAATTAGAAAGTTCTCCATTTACTTTATTATTTAAATAATCCTCCTTGACTTTGT
>SNQJ01S0129780.1:18031-30474 GCA_010110895.2 Picea sitchensis
CCTCATGGTTAGAGAGTTATGGCCATGTGAAGTTGGAGAACCCTCATGAGTCATCTAGAAGCCCCAAAAGGTCAAAGTAGTCAAAGTGGTTGCAAAGAAGAAATTATTTAAATAATAAAGTGAAGTGATGAGTGTACTATAAACAAAAGTGGATACACAATAAATTATTTAAATAATAAAGTTAATGGATAAATTACTAAGTGGACAAGTGGTTAGAAGTGGGTTAGCCCTAAAATACGGGAAGTGGTTTGAGATGGTTAGAAGGTAACCCCTTGAGGAAGAAGTGAAGTGATGAGTGTACTATAAGTCAAAGTGGATACAAAAGAAATTATTTACATAATAAATTTAATGGAGAAATTACTAAGTGGACAAGTGGTTAGAAGTGGGTTATCCCTAAAATAAGGAAAGTGGTTTAAGATGGTTAGAAGGTAACCCCTTGAGGAAGCTACATAAAAGTATAAATAAGAGGAAAGAGTCTCTCATTTAATCACACTTGAACATATTGAATATCTACAAGTGACTGAGGTAACCAAAGGATATCTAAGAAGAATTTTAGAGGGAAGGTGAAGTAAAGAAGGCTGAAATTCAAGGGAGGATAAATTCTTTTGATGATTCTTTCTAAGGTATGTTACTTATAGGTCATCTCACCATTTTCGCAATAACGCTTTTTCTAGAATGATTCAGACCAGGAAATTTGGAGGCCATTGAGGAAACATATCCAAGTAGCCGTGATAAACATTTCATCTTGTGGGTCGTTGTATTTTTGGAGTTACACTCCATGGAAAATAGGGTTTGTGGCTAGTCCCGAAACTAGTCTAAAACACGTGTTTCGTGTAAAAATGTCATAAATTCTTCATAACAGATTCAAATTCAATAAGCCCAAAATTATTGGTTAGAGTACAAGTAGTAGTATTCTGTGTACCATTTTTAAATCCATAAAACAAATATTTTGTGTGGGGCACGCTCTACAAGGTCGCTCTCTAGAAAGACAAAATTCAACAAGGTATGCCATTTTTGCTATAACTCCTTTTCTGGGAGGTTCCAAGAAGTGAAACCTGGAGAAATTGTAGACAAGACACTGAAGAGAATTGTGTACTATTTTTATACCTTTATTCATTACATGTACATAGTTATGATAATTGCAAGTTAGGGTTGTTGACTAATCCTAAACTAGTCATGTGAGACTAAAGTAAAATTTGATGAAAATGATAGTCTCTTGTTGAGGAAGGTTTGCAGGTATGTGATCATATACACTAGGTCTGTTATAGAGTTACAAATCATATTTGGATGATGAAATTGATGAGGAATTTTGGTTGAGGTACATGTTGGGTACATGGTTGAGACAAGTAGTTGATGAGTTGACACATAGATGCGGTATATAGTTGATGATGTGGGTACATCTTGATGAGTCATAGTTGATGAGTAGTTGATGCATGATTGGTACATACTTAGTACATGGTTGGAGACACTTGTTAGTAGTATTGTTGACACATGGTTTATAATTGTCTTGTTATATTATTAGAAACACATATTGATCTTGGTGATGATTATGAGTTGTTGTTTTATGCTTGGTTGATGCACATCTTGGTGATATTGTGCATATGGTTGAGAGTTGTCTTGGTGAGTAGATCTGATTTGGTTGATAAGATTGATTAGATAGGTTGTTGTGATAGGTTGTTTGGATAGGTTATTTGTACAGGTTTGGTGCATGGTTGATGCATTTGTTTATGGTACAGGTTGAGGTACAAGTTGATGTATGGTACATGTTGGCACAAGTTATTGGTACATGCTGTTACAGGTTGTTTGGTGTAGGTTGATTGGTACAGGTTTACATCAATATATCTCACAATGATAGTGTGACAGTGGTTCCATCATTCTACTTCTACGACAGGGAGGTTGGACGGGGCAAGGACAAGTGGTTGTAGCCACCTTCTGATTGTATCTGGAGAACATAGGGGGTTGTAGCCTCCTTCTGGTTGTAGCCAGAGAATTGGGGAGTTGGAGCTTCCCTTAGGTTGTAGCCTAAGAAACTAGGGGGTTGGAGCCTCCTTCCTGTTGCAGCTGGAAAACAAAGGAAGTTGGCGGTTTCAATGAATGTAATTCTTAAAGACATATAAGAAAAAACATTTCGTGTTTTTTTCCCGCTTCGGTTTTCCACGTTAAAACACTAGTGTAATGTGTATGTGTATGTTTTCTCATTTGTTCATTGTTTATTACTCTACAACTATTGGATGATAATGCTACATTGATATAACACTTTCATTTTGTGGTTAAAAAGGATTATATTGCTCTATTACTGATTCATCCCCCCTCTCAGTAATCCAACAATTGGTATCAGAGTCGGTTCCTTCAGGAAACAATTTAACCACTGGAAGAATATCATGGATTATTCTAAGAATGGATTACCACTGTTCAATGGTGTGAATGGTTTAAAGTATGAGATGTGGAGTGGAAAGACGAAAATATTTTTACAGGCACAAGGGTATTATATTTGGCTATCATTCGTTACATGATATGATAGTTCAAAAAGGGAAAAGACTGCATCCAAGAAGGAATTGAAGAAGAATAACAAAATAACAATGGATTTCATTTGGGAAGGATTACCTAATCCGGTAAGAATTATATTTGGCTATCATTCGCTACATGATATGATAGTTCAAAAAGGGAAAAGATCATATCCAAGAAGAATTGAAGAAGAATAAATAAAATAACAATGGATTTCATTTGGAAGGATTACCTAATCCGTAAGAGAAATGTTGGTAAATGTTCATCTCGGCTAAAGAACTTGGGATAAGTTATATGACATATATATCTTCACCCATCAGATTCAGAAAATGCCAAAGAAGATGCAGGTACATATCAAGAAGAAATATGTTCACCATGTCACCGCATTCGGAAGATGAATAGTACATAATCAACGTGAGGTACTGCTTTTTGTTTTAATTGTGAAAACATGGACATATTGAAATAGAATTCCATGAAGGAAATTAGACATAAAACTAATTGAAAAGGAAGACATGAAGAAGAATTGATCAAGCATTTTGATGAACTAGGAAAAAGAAAGAGAAGAAAACAAGTCACTCAAGAAGGAATTGATGAAACAAAAGGAAAGTGGGATCACATTTTTGAAGAAGCCAAAGCATCAGGTCACCAAGAACTTAAGAACTTAGCTAGAAAATGCAAGAAATATTGAAGAAAATCTTAAAGATCAAAAACAATATTTGAAACCCAACATAGCACATAAAGAAGAAGTAGAAATGAGAGAAGATATTGACAAATCATCTCAAAGAAAGAAACAACGATCTAAACTACCTTGAGTCGGAGTTTGGCCAAGAAGAGAAAGTACTTGAAGAATAAATAATCACATTAAAATCCATCTTGAAGAAGCGAAAAGAATAAAATAAGTCATGAAGTCTCATATAATGAAGAAAGAAGAAGAGGTTGAGAAGCTTGAAGAAGAAGTTGTCACATTGAGAATTAAAATCGCCAAGCTCAACAAGAACGTTGAAGAGATGAACATCCATATCATTTATAGAGAATGAAGAGAACCACTCTAGGTTGCTAGAAAAGAATGAAGAAAATAGAAAGAGTTATGCAGAAGTAATCAAAGGAAAGAATCATGGTGAACCAAAATCTAAGAAAACCATTGAAGATACATCTCAAGAAAACCATCCATGTTCGAGCCAAAAATAAGCTTCAATCACAATCATGATAAATCAAGGAAAAAATTCATATGACCCTCACACCACAAAGAAGATCATTCACTCCAAGGCATGAAAATTTCTTTATGGTCATTGTTTCTATTGTACTAATTTTGACATAAGGTTGCATATTGCGATTTATAAAAGAAATGTTCAAGCACAAAGTGCCTATGTGGGTCCACATAACATTGAATGTTACAAATGTCACAACTATGGACAATATATAGCTAGTGATTGTAGAAGCTACGATCTATACTTCCATAAAAGAAAACACCGATATCATATAAGAAAGTATGGATAAGAAACATGAAGAACAAGGTACAAAGACCATGTCTCACCGATAACAATATTGGAAATAAACTAGATGAAGAAAATGCCACAGAGAAAAATGAAAGATGTCGATACATAAAGGTTTGAAAATAATTGAAAGAAAAGAAGGACAAATAAATAAAGAACATGTTCAAGAGATTGTACTTTCGTACATTGTAGCGGAAAGATAAATCCACGACAAAATGAAAGAAGTCACGCAGAGAGATGATGAATCTACCAATGAAGATGATGATGAATACAGATCGAGAAGGAATTGTTCTAAGTCATCCAACTTAGAGACTCCCAAATAATATGAATTATGAAAGGGAGTCCATGTAGCCGAGACAGACCGTAGAACCATCCTACCTATAAACTTGGCAGAAGTTTGAGAGACGATTCAAGGTATCTACTAAAGGTAATATATGATAGATCAATCAGCTAGAGTACTTCATGATAGCACAGTTGACATATGAGTCAAAATTATGGACAACTGTGTAGCAGAGTCTTGGACAAGATGGAAAGGAAGGCCAACAAATGAAGCACTTCAGAGTATCATAGCACATGCTACATCAAAAGAGAGAAGATGGAAGAATGGAAAAGTTTGACTCGCAGGACAAATGAGTACTGCTAATACTCAAGCACAAGGAAAGACGCCAAATTGTTACAACTGAGATTGAACAAAGTTGTGGAAACATCAATGTAACAATTGATGAAATAGGTGGGATGAGAATCAAAGGAAGAAGAAAATGAATCGCTGGAATTACTTCACAAAGGAGAAGAAAATATGAAGAATAAGTAGAATAGGAAGATGAAGAAGACCAGGAAGAAGTAGAAAATCTAGATTGGTATGTAAATGATACACACAAGTTGAAGGAATCGAATTCTGAAGAGACATTTTCCCGGGCCTATAATGGAAGAAACTGATTGATCTTAGCTTATGCATGCTCCAAGAATATTAAAGTGTATCGATGGATGTGAAATCATCCTTTGAATGGGGAACTTGAAGAACAAGTATACATTGAACAACTATAAGGATTTCAATTGTCAAAGAATCCAAACTACGCAAGCAAATTGAATAATGCCTTGTATGGTATAAAACAATATCCTAGAGAATCGTACTCTAGACTGACAGATACAAATGTATAGGGTTCAAAGGAAGTGTACATAACAACCTCTACATCAAGATATGTCAGCAAACTGCTGAATTTTTATTCCTCAAACTAAGTATATCAAAGAAATGCTAAAGAGGTTCTAATGGAAGAATGCAAACCACCACACTCCTATGCAAACCAAAGTTGAGAAAAAGATGATGATTCAAAAGCCCACAGACTAGAGGAAATATAGGTCAATGATTGGTAGCTTACTATATGTGACAACATCCGCACTGTGATGTAATGAAAGCAGCTTGACTGTGGCACGATTTCAAGCAACACCAAAATGAATCACGTAATAAAGGAAGAGGATTTTTAGATATTCAAAGGAACATAAGAGTTTGATTATGGTATCCAAAAGGAAAGGATCTATCATTTATTTCCTACAATGTGATGTATATTGGGCATGTTGTATTCATGACCAATGAAGCACTGGAGCAACGCTCTACTTTGATGAGTGTTTAGTATCTTGGCTAAGCAAGAAACAATCATCAAGATATTTATCTAAAGTTGAAGCATAGTATATTGCAGTAGCATGATGTTGTACACATGTTCTATGGATGAAACAAACTCTGCTAGATATACAAAGGATATAATGAGCCCATTCCAATCTATTGTAATAATACAAGCTCCATCAAGATCTCAAAGAACCCGATGATGCACTCCAAGATCTAAACACATTCCAATCAAGTATCACGCTCTATGGGAACAAGCTCGCAGAAGAACATTAGATTTGAATATGTGGGCAACACAAAAGAACTAGTGGAAGACATCTTTACAAACCGCTTCCAATGGAATCCTTTGAATATCTTCATGCAGACTCCTCGAGAATTTCTACTCCAAATGAATGATTTTGAATGCTTATTATATGTCTTAGATTTTACACAAGGAAGCACCATAAAAGAGGAAAGTTCATGTTGGGAGATCGGTTCCAGGAAGAGTTCAAGCTTGGGGAGCAACGCCAAATGGAAATATACCTTTTCCACTGATGACAAGGAGATTTATGTGATGCAAAGGTAAATGCTTGGAGAAATAACACATAGGAATGGTTCCGTGGGGAGCGATGGTCACAAGGAGAGCATGAGAGATATGAATTCAACATTGCATCAAAACGCTTCCATCAATTCCAAAGGGGGATATTTTTCTTTATTTGGGTTGGTTTTCATTGATTTCAACCCTTGAAGAAAGTACAAAGTGAATTTCATCGTGAGCAATAAAAGGTTTGGGTAATGGACCCAAGTTTGTTTGATGTATAATGGTATGAGTTTTAATATATTTCAAGGTAAGACTATTCTATATGGATAGTACATGTCATGTCATTTCGTGGTATGTGGAACGTCACATAACTCCCTCATGGTTAGAGAGTTATGTCCATGTGAAGTTGGAGACCCCGCATGAGTCAAGCAAAGTAAGTCCCAAAAGGTCAAAGTAGTCAAAGTGGTTTCAAAGAAGAAATTATTTAAAATTATAAAGTGAATTGATGAGTGTACTGTAATTCAAAGTGGATACAAAATAAATTATAAATAACAAAGTTAATGAAGAAATTACTAAGGACAAGTGGTTAGGAAGCGGGCTAGCCCTAAAATAATGAAAGTGGTTTAAAATGGTTAGAAGTAAACTCTGAGGAAGAAGTGAAAGGATGAGGTACTATAAGTCAAAGTGGATACACACACCATTTAAATAATAAAGTTAATGGATAAATTACCAAGGACAAGTGGTTAGAAGTGGGTTAGCCATAAAAATAAGGAAAGCGGTTTAAGATAGTTAGAAGGTAAACCCCTTGAGGAAGCTACATAAAAGTATAAATACGGTGACAAGGGTCTCTCATTTAATCACACTGATATTGACATCTACAAAATGACTCCAGGTAACCAAAGGATATCTATGAAATTTCACAGGGAAGGTGAAGCAAAGAAGGTCAAAATTACATGGGAGGATGAAGTCTTTTTGATAATACTTTTAAGGTATGTTACTTACATGTCATCCACCATTTTGGCAATAATTTGTTTTCTAGAATGATTCAAACCATGAAATCTTATAGGCCATTGAGGAAACATATCCAAGTAGATGATAAAAATTTCAGCTTGTGGATATTGTATTTTTTGGAGTTACACTCCGAGAAAAATAGGGTTTGTGGTTGGTCTGAAACTAGTCTAAACAAGTGTTTAGGGTAAAATCGTCATAACTTCTTTCCATACCGATCCAAATTCAAGAAGACCAAATTTATTGGTTAGAGTACGGGCCTTAGCATTTTGTGTACCATTTTCATATCCATACAACAAATATTCCATAAGCACGTTCTACAAGGTCTCTCTAGAATAAGCTTAGAATTCAACAAGGTATGCCATTTTTCTATAACTTTTGGGAGGCTCCAAGAAGTGAAACCTCGATAAATTGCGGTGACAAGAACCGAAGAACATTGTGTACTATTTTAGACCTTTATTCATTACATGTACATAGTTATGATTATTGAAAGTTAGGGTTGCTGACTAATCCATAGTTAGTCATGTGAGACTAAAGTAAAATTTACTGAAAATTTAGTCTCTTGTTGAGGAAGGTTGGTAGGTATGCGAGGATCACATACACCGGGTTTGTTATAGAGTTACAAATCCTAATTGGATGATGAAATTGATGAGGGCTTTGGTTGAGGCACATGTTAAGCATGTTTGAGACAAGTAGTTGATGAGTTGACACATACATGAGGTGTATAGTTGATGATGCTGGTACATCTTGATGAGTTGTAGCTGATGAGTAGTTTGGCGTAATGATTGGCGTTGGATACTTGGTATATGGTTGGAGGAACTTGTTAGTAGTTTTTTTTGACACATGGTTTATGGGTGATGTAGTATACTTGTCTTGGCATATTATTATAAGTGACATTGATCTTGGTCAAGATTATGAGTTGTTGTGTTATGCTTGGTTGATGCACATCTTGATGATATTGTGCTTATGGTTGAGATTCGTCTTGGTAATTGATCATGGTGAGTAGATATTATTTGGTTGATAATATTGATGAGACAAAGTGTTGCGGGATTGTTTGTTTGGACAGTTATTGTGACATGTGTTTTGTACTAATGTTTGGTGCGTTGGAGTTACTTCACACACCTAGGATTTATTTTTCCTAAGTTTATTCCTTGTTTATTTTCATAATTAGTCATTATCCAATATCCTATATTTTAGGGGAGAATATCTCCACCCGAGAATATTCCTTCGCTATAATCTCCGCTTGACTAGTTGAGTTGAGTTTAGATGTTACTGGGATCATCACCACGCAACATTGAGATCATCACCATGCCACATTAACCTTGCCTTTGGTATCATCACTAGAGTGGCACATTACCTTGATTCCCTCGAAGTTAACTCCTCACTACTCTCTCTCTGCTTCAGTCAGTTACTTCAAGACTAGTTGACTAGTTAACTCAACTAGGTCGCTAGCTCACCCCTTAACTCGAGACTGCATTAGGTGGCAATTCACCCAAGAGTCACGGGTGTGTGTCTAGATCACTCTATACCACCAATATGGTGCATTGGCTCACCTCAATTCGAACTCATTGAATTATGGGCTAAAGTATATCATGTAAATTATTCATTATTCACAATGGTTAATGATAATTTTTCCATTCTCTCCCTCCTTCTTCTTTCTCCAATTCCTCTCTCAGAATGTGTATTATTGTTTAGCTAGATCTATTCTGTGCAGGTTCAACAAATTTACATGGTATTATATATCCCGACGGACTTCTACAAAATCTTACACCAAAATATTTTGTAGGTACAAAGATTGAAGACAGTGAAAGATGGAATTCCAAAAGAATTCATTCTTACACCTTACAACTATTTTGCATGGAAGGAGAAAATACAAATACATCTACGATCTAGAGGGTTGTATAGTTTAAACATGAATATAGATACATAGACGACATCAACCATAGAAAAATCCAAGTACTTAAATCACATGGATGAGGCACTTTGAACAATTTACAGTCTTATTTCTCCCGGTCTCATTTTTCACATATCTTCCCTCGTATACTCCCATTGAAGCCTGGAAAATATTGGAAGGAATATTTGGAAAACATGATGAGATGAGGGGACACATGATGAGGTGGAGTCTGCCACATTTGATCCAAAAATCTTCAACAATATCCAAGATTTCTTTACAAATTCAAGGATTTATTATCGCAAATCAAAGCTTGCGGGGCTGATAAATATAACGAGCAGAAAAAAATGGTTCTCACTATTCTTCCAAGCTTGACCCTAATTCTCAGATCGTATCCACATTCCATACTGCCAAATTCGCCTCTAGAGCCACTTCCAGGAAGATGCCTTCCCTTGAGGACTTTTATCTAATCCATGACATAAGAGCGCACTGCTTATCAACATGGGTGCAATCAAAGGCCCAAGGGCGCATTCACTCACCGTGCATGATGGAAACTACAAATATAACAAATCTAAAGATAAAGATAAGAAGAAAGCTCATGCACATTACTTAAGAAGGAAGGGTACACAAAACCCTTCACCATGCCTGCATCCAAAGGAGAAAAAGGGAAGAAAAGAGAGAAATGCACATACTATCACAAAGGATCTCATCTCTCAATCCGCATGCATGAAAAAAGATCTAATGTCTCAAATACTTCAACAAAACAACCTTGGAGATTGCATCCCCGAGGGTGCTAGCTAGCTAGCCATAAGATCTGAATTCAAGAAAGACAATTCTAGCCATGCCTTTGATTTCGCTTTCATCAACTCCTCTCTCGATGCTTGGATCATAGATTCAGGACCATCATATCACATGGCTGCTCTCGAAGCATTTATCATTGATGCATGCAAAGGCCCCTCCTATTCTGATGGGGGCAACTCTCTAGTTGAGGTCACCCACAAAGGAAGGATTGAACTCACCAATGGAAGCTTCGTGAACGTGTTGCATGTTCCCAAACTTTCAATCAACCTTCTCTCGTGATATATCAAATCACAAATTCAAGTAATCAAAAAGAAAGTCATATTCACAAAAATTCGTGGATATTTATGTGACATGCAACCAACTCCGTGGTTTCTACCGCGAGGTAAATCCATCACCTAGATTGTATACTTTCATCAATTCATTAAACCTGATTCTCACATCGTGGTAATTCTCATGCCGATGAAAGTAGTAGGATAAATAAACACCTAAAGGTTTGGACATTTGAATTTCAGATACATGCAACAACTAGTAAGCAAAATTAGTTGATGGTCTACCAAACATCCATTTTCCAAGGCAGTGTGTGTGAGGGATGTGTTCTCTCAAAACACCCTCAAGAGAAATTGACAAAGGAGTCTCTTCAAATGTAGCTTCCACCTTTAGATCTGATCCACGTTGACCTTATGGGTCCTTTTTCATTATCCATCCATCAACAAAGTGAGGTTTGTTCTCATTTTGTTGATGATTTCACATTTTACTTGGATCTACTTTTCTCGCAAAAAATCACAGGTCATTCAACACCTCAAAGATTTCAAAGCTTTGGTTGAGACACATTCTAGAAAGAAGATCAAAGTCCTCCCAACTGATAATGGGAGAGAGTGATGTAAATCATGAGATCCATAATCTTTTCCATGAGGCAGGGATTCAGTTATTACGCCTACACTCCGCAACAAAATGAAGTTGCTTAAAACATATCTCTAGTTGAGATGACATTTGCATAGCCGCATTCAAAGTCACTACAATGGAGACTATGGGCTGAAGCACTAACTGCTCAACATACATCCAAAAATATCTCCCTATAGATATGTCAAGGATAAGACTCATAGGCTTTGGAGCTACCAAAACCGAAGTGACCCACTTCATATTTTGGTTCTCGCATGGGCCCAGATTCCTCCGGAAAGAGGAAGGCACTTGATCCACAGAGAACTGAAGTATTTTGTTGCATACCCCGACCGTGTGAAGGGATATTAGTTTATTGATCTTTCCTCGTAATCGGACCATCATTGAGCCGTAGTGTCCAATTCGAGGAAAACGTCGTGCATCCACCTCAACAGCCGCATGCGCATTACACCTTTACTCTTCCACTTGCCCAAGATGATGAGCATGCACATGTAGACTCTTCTTCGGACGAGAGATCTGATTCATAGGACTCATATGATTTTAGATTCAGAGTCAATAATACCGATGTATGATCTCAGAGCATCCATATGCGGCCAGTAAAGCCGTATAGAGGCCCAAGTGGGCACAACCTCGCTCAGGATGCAGGGATCTCATTGGTGATCCAGCAAATTAATACTAGAGTGGACCTCGACCCACTCTCGGTGAGCCCCTCGTTGCACTCCACGCCGCTGAAACACAAGGTTCCTCTAGGCATCTTTTCTTAGGTTTAGTCTCTTTAGATCCACTGTGGATTATGGCGTAGGCTACCTGAAATCCCTTTGGGAATCCGCCATGCAGAGGAGTACAACTCCTCCTCGAGAATCATACTTGAGATCTGGTTCCCCTTCGAGGAAACTTGTCAGATGCGATGGGTCTACAGAACTAAGAGCCGTAGTGGATGGACAGATCATGAGATACAAAGCCATGCTTGTCTCCAAAGGCTTTCAACATGCTCATGGTATTGACTATGATGAGACCTTTGCTCCAAGAATAAGATGGATTCCATACGATTGAAACCTGCCATTGTGGCGCAAACTATATGGGAAGTCCATCGATGGACATGAATAATGCATTTCTTCATGGTGATCTTTTTGAGGAGATCTACATGGAGCGTTCTGTACATGGAGCAGCCCCAGGGATTTATGCAGGACTCATCTTTGGTCTATCGACTGAAGAAGTCACTTTATGGCCTCAAGCAGGCTCCGAGGGCATGGTATGACAAGATGGTCTCCTACCTGTTGTCACAGAACTTTGTACGTTGTAAATCAGACCCGAATGTATACATGCTCAAGACGACTGATTCACTTCTACTTTTAGTTCTGTATGTCGATGATTTGCTGATCACCAGTTTCTCGACTTCAGCGATTGCTGCAGTCAAGAGGATTCTTCATGACATGTTTTTGATGATGGACATGGGTCCGCTACACTTCTTCCTTGGACTCGAGATCAGTCAGGATGCATCAGGCATTAAACTGTCTCAGGCCAAGTATGCATGAGATCTCCTTGAAAGATTTCACATGACAGACTGCAAGTCTGCTCCGACTCCTTTCCTATCAGGAGTCAAACTTGAGGATGGCGGGGAGACTCCATTGGTTGACAACACACTATACAAACAACTAGTTGGGAGCTTGTTGTATCTCACACACTCCAGACCATACCTCTCATATGCAG
>SNQJ01S0129782.1:20715-39297 GCA_010110895.2 Picea sitchensis
TACTTGTTTCTGCTATGTGGAGAGGTCGATCGCAGAGACCTTGGATGTGGTTGTGATCTTTCGCTTATTATGAGAGAGAATCATGAAGAAGACAAACTTCCCCATATGAGAGATGACCTTCCCGCATTGCTCAGAAGAGATCAAGGAAATAGATTTAGGTGGGATTGCCTTGGGTATCCTGTCTTTTCATAACACTACGAGGCTTAGACTCATATACACAATGACGTTTCCATAAGGTTGGCCCAAAATAAAATCACAAACTTCGAGAGGATCAACATCACACAATACCTCGCCTTTGAAGGGCTTGATGTCATACGACAGTCGGCACTGTTGGTTGAAGTGGAGATCGCTTCCTTGGCGGATCCATCCGATAATGTAGGGTTGTGGGTGAGGCGTTGTCGACAGGTCCAGCCGCTTGATGACCTCTACTAAGATGAGGTTATTATGGCTTCCGTTATCAACGATGAAGTGCAGTGGGGTTCCTTTTACCCACATCTATGAATGGAAGAGGTGTTCTCCTTCTTCTAGCTCGTTTGGTTCACCATGATGGAGCTTGGTGGTACCAACTTTGGCACTAGGTTCTGCGTGAATGATCCATCTTCCCCTTTCTGGTTCTGGCTCAAAGTCTGAACCTGCATCTGATTCAGAGGCTTTCACTTTAGTCACTAGTGACTGCTTTGAGCGGTAGTCAACAATTTTATGCCAAGGGATCTTATGGAAGTCACACCACTTCCCGGTATCCTTTTTTGTCTTTCGGATGTCCTTCCTTGCTTGCGTCTTGGACTGGTTGTCCTGATACTTTTCATATTTTCTTTTTCCTTCATTCTGTGGGTTGGCATCGCCCTTTCTTGGCTTTTTTTGTGAGGGGTTCCCAGACCCAAATTTTCGCGTCTTTTGTTTGAGCTTCTGCTCGATTTTGACAGCATATCGGTAGGTCACACCCAAGGATGAGATGTCTAGAAATTCCATTTTGGTCTAGATGTATCTATGTAGATCATCACAATACTTGAGCACCAACTACCACTCTGAATCTTTGATACCCAACTTGGTGTGCAAGGTATGAAAGATATTTGTGAAATCTAGCACTTCTTGGTCTCTTTCTTGCCGCAGTGTGGTCCATATGGTATACAAGTTGTCATAACTTTTGGTAG
Source organism: Picea sitchensis (assembly GCA_010110895.2). Taxonomy (NCBI): domain Eukaryota; kingdom Viridiplantae; phylum Streptophyta; class Pinopsida; order Pinales; family Pinaceae; genus Picea; species Picea sitchensis. The sequence continues at coordinate 21,867 of SNQJ01S0129782.1, forward strand.
GGTAGTATTGTTCCTTAACAGCATCCCTGAAGGATTCCCAGGTTGGTGTGACTGTAAATAATGAGGATTCCTCTGTTTCCTTTTGCTCACAAAAAGTTTCCCACCAATCTTTGACATGGGGAACGGCTTTGAGGAGCACAAAAGTAATATTTTCTCTATTCGAAAAGTTATGGACAGAAAAATACCCTTCTAGTAGATTCAACCACTTACCTACAACATCTACCTCTATCTGACCTTCAAATATAGGAATATTGAACTTTATTTGTACCTTGAAGGGGGCGGCGCCTCTTCTCAAAGAAGATGAGTCGCCTATTGGTAATCGCTGAAGGATTTGCGTGAAACTATCCATCATCGCTTTCCTTTGTTGCATGAGGGCTTCCTCAATCAATAGTTTCAAAGGATCTCTTGTCCCACCATCCTTATTTCTTCTAACATGAGAGGTCACTTGGGCATGCGAGATCTTTTTTCCTCAAGAGAAACAAGCTCGAGACCCAACTCTTTGTACTCCGACCTCATTGGGGACATGCATTAAGACGACAAGGAGAAAGTCGCTCTGATACCAATGATCCAGATTTTATGAGTAGAATAAAATGAATACATATTATTAATAGGTGCTTAACACAAAATAACAGAGATACAGTCAAACTAGTTTTCTATTCAATAAGGAAATAAGATAAAACTGTAAAATGCAGCAGAAACAAGCTTGTTGGAATGGTGGCAGCTTATCTCTGAGAAGAGATGTGACGGTTGCGCTCATTCGCAATAAGATTATTACAATGAGGCTCTGAAGGAATTTTTAAAATAAATAGGAATGAAAAAAACCATAGACATCCAAAAACCTAACCCTAGGAGATGAAGCTCCAAAAGTCATGTGGGCCCCGTCTGGGTAACTTAGTACATCAACTTCCTGGGGTCGTAACTTTTGCATACGATCTCCGTTCTAGGTGTATGATAGCCCGTTGGAAAGGTATCATCAAGGAGATTCATTGTTAGGGATCAAGAATGCCTTCAACTATCACTGAGAAGCTATATCATGAAAAACCTTCATTTAGGCCCTCAAAATGGCCCCATAAGTTAAAACTACTAAAAATAGTAAATTGCCAAAATTGCCAGAAAACTATTTTGAGCCAGTTGGAAAAGGTGGAAGGCCACCAATATCCATATGGATCACTTTTCAACTATGAAGTGTCCTACCACCAAACTGTAGTGGGCTTCTTAGATCAGCTTCGCTCACTCGCTTGATGGAATGCAGATATGGCCCAAACGACACAACATCATGTCTTGAAGATGGAAATTAGCGACAACTACATTTGCATCCAACATTTGGTAGGTGGTGGTGAAGTTTGGGTATGTCTCATAGAGTTGGGATCATCCATAGGTCTCGTGGCCGCAAGATTCTAGCACCATGGTGACTGTCACGAATGGTGGTCTGTTGAGGCAATCAACGACGTGGTTGGTGATTCCCATTTTATACTTGATGTTGAGGTGGAATTGTTGCAAGTACGTGGACCCCTTCTGATGGTGGTAATTTTTCAATTTGCCTTGTGTCTGCATGGACTGCAGTGGCTTATGATCAATGTGGATGATTGTCTCCTTCCAAATAATGTAATGTCTCCACTAACAGTAGGCTTGCACAATGGAGTACATTTCTTTGTCATAAGTAGGGTACTTATGGACAACATATTATAGTGTCTCACTATGATATGTCATGGGGTGTCCATGTTGAGTGAGAACAACACCCATAACATAGTCTGAAGCATTTATATCGATCTTAAAGGGATGTTGCAGGTCTGATAGTGAAAGTATTTTGGTTGAGCACAAGAGCTACTTCAAATCATCGAACGCTTGTTGCTGGAACCGGACCCACACAAATTTCACCTTACCACTACCCTCGGTTACTTGGCTAAGGGCCCATGCAATATGGGAGAATCCTAACAGGAACCTGCAATATAAATTGGCAAGGCCCAAGAAGCTCTGAAGCTCAATGAGTGTGTCTTAGGACAGGGGCAGACCCAGGGTTCAATGCTTAACATCACACCAACAAAACCCAGACTATCGACCCTTTCGGCAACACTTGCGAAGTAGGCGAAGTCTCACCCAAGGTAGAAGCGGGGGGGGGTTACAGGATGTAGGTGTCTGTAACCAGGCTAGGAAATGATTATGTGATAAGAGCAATTTGAAAAATATTTTGTTAATTCTTAGGAAGAGAACATGCATTAGTTTATTAACCTCATTAACACCACAGAGCATAATCAAAGACAGATGAACGAAGTAACAATGAGTGATTATGCACCCTGAGCACTTAGCACTATGAGTTAAGTCTAGAATTCATTTACCCTTTAACATAAGTAAAGTACTTAAGAAACAAAATATATATTCATTACACATAATAAAGAGCATAACATAAATGACATTCCACAAAGCAAACCATGAGACACTAGATATACGTGGTTCACCCCAGGGTGGGGCTACGTCCACAAACCACTTCACCTCTTTATTAGTCGTCAAAATATTACACTCAGTCACTCATGTGCACTAAGACACAGATTCAAACTTCACACAAGACAGGAGATCTGCACACTAAGCACCAGATCCTCCTTCTTTACCTTCCAAAAATAGGTCGAATGCATAGGGAAAAAATCTCTTATCAAGACACTTAGCACTTGCTCCACACTAAGAATCACAAGCACTAATCATATTCTAAAAAATAACATTCAAGCACAAAATATTGACCACATACATTCATTCGCACACAGACTATTGCTTCTATAATACATTCCTCTTTATTTATAGTTTACAAAATCTTACAATAAGGCCTAAACATGGGGAAAATCCATGGGCCGACATCCCATAAACCCGTTACAAAACCCAGAGGACCCCTTACTAGGTCCACATAACCCTCAAAATATGTGCTATCCATCATCTCAGCTCTGCCTAGGTGCTCCTACTTCGACCAGCATGTCGAAGTCCCAAAAGTGGGCCAAAACCTCCAAAACTGACAAAAGTTTTCCCAAAACTTGGTCGAGGGACAAGAGTGTGGTTTGGGCTAGCCAGTCATGGATGACCTAGATTTTGGATGGATCCACATATACGCCATGAAGATCAATGATTTAGACCAGGTAATGAACCATGTCTATGACGAAGGAGCATTTTTCCAAGTTGGCATAGAGTTGGTGTTGTCACAGGGTGTGCAGAACCTGTTGAATATGTTGCAAGTGTCCTACCCAAGTCTTGTTTTAAATGAGGATGTCATCCATATACACCACTACAAACGTATTATTGAATGGTCACAGGATATCGTCCATCATCCTCATGAAAGTGGTTGGAGCATTTTTCAAACCAAAGGGCATGACCAACCATTCAAAAAGACCTTCCTTTGACTTGAAGGCGCTCTTCCATACATCTGTCTATTCTATCGAAACCTGGTGATATCCAGACTTCAGATCAATATTACTGAATTATTTGGCCCCCGTGAGATGATCAAGGAGGTCGTCAATTTAGGAAATCGATTACGGGTTTCTGACTGTGATTTTATCCAGGGCCTGGTAATCAATGCAGATTTTTCAGGTTCCACATTTCTTCTGTACCAGCATGATTGGGCTCCTTCAAGGTGATGACATGGGAAGGATTTTCCCCTTGTGGAGAAATTCTTGGATCTGTCACTTGATCTCCTCATTCTCTAACAGAGGGAGGCTATATACTAGCCCATTGGAAAGTGATGCGTCGGGGGTCAGATCGATGGGGTGCTTGACCTGACAGTGCAGAGGTACCTCAGTAGGTGAGGAGAACATATCTCAGTATTCTTCCATGACCTTATCCACTTTCTTCTATTGTGTGGAAATGTCAGTCATGGAAACCCTAGATGTGGCTATGATCTTTCTCTCATTTTGAGAGAAAATCTCAAAGAAGACAAAATTCCTTGTCTGAGAGATGACCTTTCTGTATTTCTTGGCAGAGATCAAGGAAATAGCATTGGGTGGGACTGCTTTGGGTATCCTGTAAAAAAACAATTCAAATTAATAATAACACTGGGAGGCCTAAACTCATATACATCATGATGTTTCCATAAATATGGTTGGCCCAAAAGAACATTACAAACTTCGAGAGGGGAAACATCACACAATACCTCATCTTTGAAGGGCTCAATGTCGTATGATAGGCGACATTGTTGGTTGATGCAAATGTCACTTCCTTAGCGGAGCCATCTGATGGTGTAGGGTTTTCGATGCAGCGTTGTCGATAGGTTGATTCACTTGACAACCTCTGATGAGATGAGGTTCTTCTGTCTACCGCTATCAACGATGAAGTGCAACGGGGTACCCTTCACCCACATTTTTGAATGAAAAGGGTGCTCACCTTCCTCTGGATCATATGGTTCATCGGGCTAGAGCTTGGTGTTAGCAATGGTAACATTGGGTTCTACATCAGTGATCTGTATCCCCCTTCTTGGTTATGACTCAGAGTTGGAACCCACATCTTATTCAAAGGCTTTCACCTCAGCCACCAGTGACTTCTTTGAGCGAAAATCAAGAGTGTTATTCCAGGGGCTCTTATGGAAGTCGCACCACTTCCCGGTATCTTTCTTTGTTATTACAGTGTCCTTCTTTGCTTGCAGCCTGGACTAGTTGTCCTGAGGTTGTCCATATTTTCTCTATCCTTTGTTCTATGGGTTGGGGCCACCATTTCTTGGATTTTGTTGTGAGGGGTTTCTAGTCCCAAATTTCCGCGTCTTTTGTTTGAGCTTTTGCTTGATTTTGATGGCATATTGGTAGGTTGCGCCCAAGGATGAGATGTCCATAAACTCCATTTCAACCTATATTTATCTATGTAAACCGTCGCGATACTTACGCACTAGATGTATCTTAAAATATTTGATACCCATCTTGGTGCGCAAGGTATGGAAGATATTTAAGAACTCGGGCACCGCTTGGTCTCTTTCCTACTGCAGTGTGGTCCATTTTATGTACAGGTGGTCATAACTTCCAACAGAGTAGTAGTGTTCCTTAATAGCATCCCTGTAGGAATCCCAGGTGATTACGACCGTAAATAATGAGATTTTATCTATTTACTTTTTCTCACATAAAGTTTCCCACCAATCTTTTTCATGGGGGATGGATTTGAGGAGTGAAAAAGTAATCTTTTCTCTATTCGAGAAGTTGTGGACAGAGAAATACCATTCTAGCATATTCAACCATTTTTATACCACATTTGCGTCTATCTGACCTTCAAATATAGGAATATCAAAGTTGATTTGTACCTTGAAGGGGGTGGCACCTCCGTTTGAGGAAGATGTGATGCTTGTTGGTAGTCGCTGAAGGATTTGTGCAAAACTATCCATCATCTCATTCCTCTGTTGCATGAGGGATTTCTCGAGCAATATTTTGAAGGGATCTCATGTCCAGTCATATTTATTTTCTTCTGCCATGAGAGGTCGTTTGGGCATGTGAGAGATTTTGTCCTCAAGAGAAACAAGCTCGAGACCCAATTATTTGTACCCTGACCTCATTGGGGACATGCATTAAGAACGATAAGGAGAAGATCGCTATGATACCACTGATTTGGAATATATTTGCATAACAAAATGAATACAAATTATTATCAAAAGCTGCTTAACACAGAATAATAGATATATATAGTAAAATTGGCTTCTATTCAATAAGGAAATAAGCTGAAACTGTAAAATGTAGTGAAAACAAGCTTGCTAGAATGGTGGTGGCTTATCTCTGAGAAGAGATTTGATGGTTGCACTCATTCATAAGAAGATGATTACAATGAGGCTCTGAAGGTATTTTTATAATAAAAAGGAATGTCAAAAACCCTAGACATTCAAAAAACCTAACCGTAGGAGATGAAGCACCAAAGGTCATGTGCGCCTCGTTTGCGTAAGTTAGTACATCAACTTCCCAGGGTCGTAACTTTTGCATACGATATCCATTTTAGGCGCACGATAACCCATTGGAAAGGTCTATCCGAGGACTACGAATTTTTTTGTTATATATCCAATTTCATTCTAATTGTGGAAATCCCTAAAAAAACATTGTTTAGGGCATCAAATGGCCCCATAAGTGAGGGAATCAAAAACTAGAGAAAAAACTGCCAAAATGAGCTAGTTGGAATAGGTCGGAGGCCACCGACATCCATATGGATCACACTACATCCAGATTCACCAATTATGAAAGACTACAGCAATAGTATTTATTCACAAGTTGGAAATGGAGTCAATCAAATAGAGGTTGGTATGGATGATTATTTATGGGATACGACATCCATGGAGACAATGTTGTTAGATTCATTCTAGAACGATAAGCTAGGGGATGATTCTCATATCACTGATACCTTTTTTTGAAATCCTGAATTATGCTTCCATGACCCCTCTCTTTGGCCCTAGCTAGTCAAATTCTACCCAATTAGGAACAACAATGTTATTGTACAACTTGAAAACAAAGTTTGGCATGTCAAACGCATGTTTCTTGGCAATATTGAGGTAACTGACCATCAAGTCCCTTATATTTTGAGAAACGTTTTCACACAATCAACATTAAAAATGGTTGATTTTATGAACGTTAAATGACATTGTACATTTCTATTTCCCACTGACTGCAGCTTATTCAAATATAAGGTTATTCTGGGTGATAATGTCTTTCCTGGTAGTTGCGAAGAGGCAACTTGCAGATGTTGAAAATGTTGGGTGTTGATTACATATCATATCATGCATGTTTGAATGATCATATTATATATAGAGGATAATATGCAGACAAAGAGATATGTCTGAAATGTGTGAATGACACGTACCATAAATCAAATAAAAAGGGTAAATCACATGGCCCTCCTCATAAGATATTGAAGCACATGCCTATAATCCCAAGTATTCAAAGGATATTTCGTTGCAAAGAATTGTCTATGTTGGAAGGCTGGAATGCCTCACATAGAAGTGATTCAGGAGTTATGTGAATGCCAACAGATTCAATAGCCATGAAGAATATAGAGGATACATGGCCTGAAAAATTCAAGAATGAAGTATGAAGTCTACGACTCAGCATATCCATGGATGGCGTCAACCCATATTCCCTCCAAAACACCAATTATTTTGTTTGTCATGTAGTAATTATCAATAAAAATATCCCCCCATGTTTTTCTGTGAAGAATGAACATCTTGTGTTAGCTCTTATAGTCCCTGGTAGAACACAAGTGAAGAATATGGATGTCTACCTACAACCATTAGTATATGAATTGAAGGAATTATGGGAAGGGATACATGTATACGATGTATCAAGCCCCATCGCAATAGAGAGTAGTTTTATGTTGTATGGAATATGTGCTTACACCACACATGATTATCCAAGCTTAGGAGTTTGCTATGGTAAATTACATGTTTATTGATTTTTTTATATACGTAACAATATTTTTTGGCATATTTAATTCACTGTGATTATTCTAATCTTCAACGCTAGTGTGCTCTTCATACATTAATAATTTTGCAGGTCTTGTAACAAAATGGTATCATGGATGTAAATGTTTTGGACCTTCTTTGAAGGCTAGGTGGTACAACCACCTACAAAATCTAGTGTACGACTGCTCCAAGTTAATCCTCCCTGAACAACACCCTTACAAAAGAGAAACATCCTCTTTCAATGGTAAACCAGAGAGAATCCAAAGGCTTGCAATAATGACACCAACAGAATGTATTAGAGCATATGAGAGAGAGAAGGAGAAGGATATTACATAATTTTTTTATTCAAATGGGGAGCATATGTTCAATGATCCATAATTCTTTGACACCTATGTTGATAAATTGTTCATTGATATGAAAAGGAAATTTGTCTTTTATGAGCTCCCATATTGGGAGAACCTTAAGATTTCCCACTTACTAGATCCCATGCATATGTTTAAAAATGTTTCATCTTCTTTATGGAGGAACATATCATCAAAATAAAGTGACACATTGGTTGTTAGGAGAGATATTATTTCTTCAAAAACTAAAAAGAGACATTGGAAAATACAAGAAAGTAGAGGAGAGGTTGGTCCCTCTTGGTCTTTCAAAGAAGGTGATGTCCCATGGATTTTGAAGAAATATGATCTCTATTTGGAAAAGGAAGTTATACTGGGTGTGAAGGTTCCTTATTTATATGGGTCTTCACTACGACGTAGCTTCACTGTGCAAGACCATTTGTCGGGGTTGAAATCACATGACCATTTGAACCTTCTAAGAGTACATATGTCAAAAACATGATTTTATTATTTGTTTTAATTTTTATGTCATGGGATAAAACAGAATTAATTTTGTACGTTTTTACTTTATAATGTCATTATCCTCTACTCGTGTGTGGGTGTGTGAACCATGAATTCCACCAAGACCTACGACGTGCCATATCTAAATTATATGCATTTGTATGTTGGATCATATCAAAGGAGATTCATATGGATAAAATTCCATGGTGGCATCAAGAGATAGATGATATTGTTTGTATGTTTGAGAAGGAACTTCCGACAAGTTTCATGGACTTGCAAGTTCATATTCTAATTCACCTAGTAGATGAGGTTGAATTTGTCGGAGTGGTCTCCTTTCGTTGGATGTTCTTCTTAGAGAGGTACATGAAGAAATTGAAAGGATTTCTTAGACAAAGGGAAAAACCCGAGGGGTCTATGCCAGAGGGGTACATATCATATGAATATTTATATTATACCTGTGAGTACATCAAGTAGATTGGAAACACACTAGGTGCGTTGATTTGGGATGACGAAAGGGATGAGTACAAAATTAGAGAAGGGGAGATTCTCCAAATTAATGGGAAAAGGCCCTTGATAAAATTATGTGACTTATCGTTTGTTAAATTTCTTGATCTGAAAATATCTTTTAAATGACAATGGTTGAGTTATTATGCATGTGTTAAATTACCATTTAGGAATTTGAATGAAAGAGGAAGAATTATAGAATAAATAGGACATTCGTATAAGCAATTTAAAGATCATAAACTAAGCATGAAGATAGCAAACCATAAACACCAATGTCATAACAGAGTTTGGCAATATTTCCAACATCTTTGGGCCTTGTCTCAGTTGGGATTTCTTATTTATGTTCAAATATTTAAATGTACATCATGAAAGTGCCAATGGATTACAAAATGTTCTGGTCATGTTCTACCAGATCTCATGAACCCATCAAAAGAAACGGCACCAATCAGACGAACGAAGCTCCCATAAATGCCCTGCAAAGGTGTGCTCTTCAATAGCTTCCCTGCATGAAAATGGCCTTGGCTGAAAAATTCAGCAGCATAAACCTGTTTTGAACCTCCTATGTTGGCTCCAAGAAACCTTGGTTTATATAGATCTAAATTTGGTAACCATCTCCCAACTTCCCCCCAAGATTTGGCCTCAAAAAGGGCCCAATATCTCCCAATATTAGCCAAAATCTCCAAAATCATACAGACATGCCATGTCATCCGTACAAATTATCCATGTGTCACCACTGCAAGGGTGACACATGTCACTCCCTAATTGGCCCACCTGTCTATCCACGTCAACAATTCGTACACCCAGTCATTGTGCCACGTGTCAGTCTATACGCCCAGTCATTGTATGGTCAGCTTCCATGTGTGACATCCAGATGTTTCCATGTTAGCATCGATTGTCCCTTCCACGTCAGTTGTATAATTGTACATCCTGTACAGTCAGCTGCCACGTGGCACTGTACGGACTGTACAGTAATCATTTTTTTTGCTTGCTTGGAAAAATGAACAGATCGCAATATCTGGAGCATATGATGTTCGTTTGATCCCATTAAAGTTTTGTTGGGTTCATATCAACAAGGCCTATGCACACACCCGTTTTGAAGATATTCTGAGCATTTTTATTTTTAGGCCTTTCTGAGCCCCATCAAGCTCCTGGATCCAATTCTGGATCACACCTCCCCACTAAAGACCTTTCGGTCCTCCAAAAGGTTGAAAAAATGGACCTTAGTGATTACATACTCATAAGGACAAAAAAAAAAAACAGTATGTTGTACAAAAATGTTGTTATAACATGTCATCATTTCAACATGTGTGATTACATTAATGGAAGCAAAATACAATGAAGTTGTGACATCCACTTTTGGCAAAACCAAGTTGTTGGTTTCTTTTCTTCATGGTGTTCCTCTTTCTTCACTGGTAATATTTCTTCCTTTGTGAGTACATGTGCAATTTTTTTGTCCTTCCTTGGACGAAGCTCCAGATTAAGATTCCAACAATTTTCCTTTTGATGTCCACCTCTATTGCAATACATGCACTAAATTTTTGGCATCCAGACTTGTTTACCCTTCTCTGTCTTCCATTGTGGAGTTGAGTCTTTATGTCGTTTTTCCTTCCTAGCCGACATAGATTTCTTGTACACAGTTTGTCTCTTCCAACACTTGGCAACACAATGCTTGGGTGAATGACAAAATGTACAAGGATACATATCCCACAAGTTTCAGATTACATGATTATGTTTTTTATAATCAAAAAGAGAATTGGTAAAAACATGACCATTATACCTTCCTTGTTGATATTCACTTTTCTTTGGAGATGACTTGCATTCACTACCACAAGAAAGGAGTGATACGCCATCACCTTTCGTGAAGTGTTCCTGCAATGACTTAGGCTGGCCATTTGAAGCATTACTTGCTTCCAAAGTTTTGGAACCCATCTTGGAGGATGCTCCAATCTCCACTTCCCCATATCCCAATCCTAAATATTTAGGCCTTTCCACAACCTCAATGGGATTAACGATACCTTGACCCCCAATTCCAAGGCCCTTTCCTTCATAACCCATCTTGGTTAGCAATATCAAACCTATACCTCTTGTATGTTTTTCAAATGCACCAAAACCATCTTGATGGGAACAAGGAGAATTTGATGAATGACCTTCATTGCATAGCTCAGAGATTTTTTCTAAAACAGATCTAGAAGGAACTTCCTTCAATCCTTCTTTGACTTTGTTGTTCTTTGAAGATTTCACTTGAGCCAATCTCTTTCGTTCCAAGTACACTTCATACAACACTTTCACCATCTCGGCCATGGAAAACACCGAATTTCAAAAATCCTTCTCATCTTGAGAAAGTCCTCCTCTAGATTCCATTTTCTCCCTTGAGAGGAGCTCTTCCCTGGTAAAAAAGAAAACTCAAATTCCAACCATCAACTAGCTCTGATACCACTTGATCCGAAAAGATCTTTTAAATGACAATGGTTGAGTTATTATGCATGTGTTAAATTACCATTTAGGAAGATGAATGAAAGTGGAAGAATTATAGAAGAAATATGATAGCCATATAAACAATGTACAAATCATAAACTAAGCATGAAGACAGAAAACCATAAACACCAATGTGATAACGGAGTTCGGCAATCTTGCCTACGTCTTCGGGCCTTGTCTCAATTGGGATTTCTTATTTATGTTCAAAGTTTTAAATGTACATCATGAAAGTGACAATAGATTAAAAAATTGGTATGGTCATGTTCTACCAAATCTCATGAACCCATCAAAAGAAACGGCACCCAAATCAGATGAACAAAGCTCCCATAAATGGCCCGCAAAGGTGGACTCCTCAATGGCTTCCATGCATGACAATGGATTTGGCTCAACAATTCAGTGGCATAAGCCTATTCTGAACCTCCTCCCTTGGCTCCAAGAAGCCCTAGTTTATATATATCTAAAGTTGGTAACCATCTCCCAACTTTCCCCCAAGATCTGGCCTAAAAAAGCGCCCAATATCTCCCAATATTAGCCAAAATCTCCAAAAACAGCTGAATAAATCTATAAAAATCTTAACATATGGTATAAAAACCACTTTTACACATAAATTTGGGCGCAACCCATTATGCGTTGGCCCCTGGGAATATGGAGACCCTCCATGTGTCCTAATGCTCGTCCTTAGCACACTAGACCCCTTAAGTTTTGGTCTTAGTCTTATGGTGCAAGGCCATGTGGCCAAAGTATAGACCTTCACACGCTATATGTAGTTAGAGACCCCTCGAAATCCATCCCATGGTTAGGCCCTTGATCGGCGGTCTAGCCCGTCCGACTAGCCCTAAACCCTACCTCCGCGCCCAAGACTAAAATTTCAGTTTGGGTCATATTCCAAGTATCACGGGACCGGGGGTTAACCTCCATTACATTTCACGCCAACACAAAAGAAACGGGTTATATGTATCGGTCATGTGCCAAAGCACCGGGGCTATGCCCAGCCAAACACCTGCATGCCATAAGGTATAGAGGTCTGGTCACATATGAAGGGTCATATTGCCAAGGATTCAGGCTAGGCCCCATCCCTTTTCCGCTCAGACATATTACATTATCAAACTTAAATATAAATCATGTGCCATGGTTAATAACCACCACTGACGGGTGGGTTGGCTAGCCCAGCCCAGCCAATTCCTTCGCCCATGCCGAGGTCAAGGACTCAAAACACTTGTGCTCCAAAACAAATTCCTCCAATGAACCAATAAATGGGTGCCACATGGCACCACCTCATTCGTCTAATTTCAATGCCACTTGTCAAGTGCTTATTGGTCCATCTCTACCACATGTGTTAGCCACATCACCTTCCACTGTACCTACCACATAAGTGTCGTATGTACATGCCACATCATTCATACGAACATGCCACATGTCACCACTACAAGGGTGACACATGTCACTCCCTGATTGGCCCACCTGTCTGTCCACATCAGCAGTTCGTACGTCCAGTCACCCTACCACATGTTAGTTTGTATGCCCAGTCATTGTATGGTCAGCTGCCACATGTCACCTCCATGTGTTTCCACATCAGTGTCGAATGTGCCTGACACTTCATTTGTACGGCATGTACAGTCAGCTTCCATGTGGCACTGTACAGACTCTATGGACTGTACAGTCATCATTTATTTTTGCATGTTTGGAAAAATGAATAGATCGCAATATCTGGAGAATATGACATTCATTTGAGCCCATTCAAGTTTCGTTGGGTTCATATCAATGGGGCCTATGTACACGTCCATTTTCAATAGATTCTGAGCACTTTGAGTTTTAGGCCTTTCTGAGCCCCATCAAGCTCCTGGATCCAATTCTGGATCATTTATACACTGTAACTATTCACATTGAACTTCATAATGTATATTTTGATCTCATATGTACTATATGTTGGTTTGATTTCATGAACATATACATAAGCAAATTCAGAAATTGATGCCATCAATAAATTCATTATTTACAATTCGAAGGCAACACGGTCATGGCTCGCATTGTATGAACAGAAGAGGAGAAAATGGGACAGTGACAGGAAATAATTCAGATGGTTGAGTGGTAGAAGCATGCCTTGTCCTGATCATTTAAAATAAAATATGTCAATGATATGCCCCAACAGTTGGGTTTCTAACCAAGTTAGAGAAAAATATGGTGCATCTGGTTGTTACCTGAGTGTTGAAGAAGACGCACTAAACATAGGGATTGGGTGCAACAACTCAGTAATAATATATTTCTGTAAATTTTTAACTTCATAATGCACCTTTGAATTGTAACATCTATATTTTATATTTTATTTATCGGGTTATTAGACACATGACACTGTGATTTTTTCACTTTTTTATAGTTGCATTTGTTCCCATCTATGTGGGCATATGGACATCATTTTTGCACAGAGGATGTCGATGATGGACACATGACACATGATTTTGGAGTGTAATTCAAGTTCTACCAATCTATTCATTCTAGCGACCGCGATCAACACCTAATACGGCGGAAGTTAGGTTACATTGGAAAGATACAAGAGATCATTCAAGTGGACTTCTCATTTTTCCAATGTATTATTTTTAGGTGCAATGGTGAGACACCTTTGATCGGAATAATGTAAAGGAAGATCGTGATAGTGGTTTTATATGTATCAACTCTAGAAATATGTCATGGGATGAAGCTAAGGAGCCTTATGTTTTCCCAAAACATTGTAACCAAATGTTTTTTTACCCAGATGTGTTGGATAGGGATTGGTGGTTCGTATTAAGACATGACCCTAGATCAAAACATATCTTTGAGAACAATATTTTTATCATGCCAAGTGAGGAAGATAATCAAGGTGATGACAATGGAGAGTGATATGTACATGTTTTATTTCATCATATATATTGTTGTTGTATCTTTTTGTTATCTTTATTTCGCTAATTATATTATTTTTTATCCATCTTATGATGGAGGGAATTGATCTAGATTTATGAGAGGAACGAAATGAAACACGGATGTATAAAATTAACACAGATATGCATATAAAAATAATAGAGATAGCGTAAAACTTAATTTCTATTCAATAAAGAAATCTGTTGAAATTGTAAAATGCACAATGAAACAATCTTGCTCGAATGGTGGTAGCTAATCTCTAAGAAGAGATGTGGAAGGTACGTACATTCATCTGAGCACATTACAATGAGGCCTTCGGGAATTTTTAGCATCAAGAAGCAATCTAAACACCATAGACATCCAAAAACCTAACCCTAGGAGATGAAGCACCAAAACTCAAGTGGGCCCCGATGGGGTAAGTTGGTACATCAACTTCCCGGGGTCGTAACTTTTGCATACGATCATCATTTCAGGCACACGATATCCCATTGGAAAGGTCTATCCTAGGAATACACATTATGTTGTCATACTCTAAATCATTCTATAGTGTGATTGTGGAGGGCCCAAAAAACATTGTTTAGGGCCTCAAAACAACCCCAAAATTTTAGGACCCAAAAAGATAGAAACAAACTGCCAAGATGAAAACTGAATGTGAGCCATTTGGAAGAGGTGGGTGGCCACCGATATCTGCCTGGATCAATCCACCATCCTTAGGAAGAAATTTTCTCCATTGCATTGATTTCCCCCATCAGATGAGGAAATGCCTATTGAATTTGGCCCCAAGTGAGACACTTGCCTTGGCGTAGGAGTTTCCCCGCTTTGACAATACAATAAAGTTGAATATTTTGTTTGCAAGTTCCCTTGAACTGTGTGTCCATGATATTATTAGTGTATGCTCATTCCATGCAATAAATGTTGAGCTCTATCAATGTAATTTTTTCTACTATCTCAGAGGTGTCCAGTAAGGGTGGAAAGTATGGTTGAAGGAGGACCAAATTAAACACTAGGTGCATGCCAAGGAAGGGGGGAATGTTGAGCTCAAAACCATTGTCACCCAGCCTTGGTGATAATGTAAGTTCCATATTGGAGTGATCGAAGATTATGATGGGGTCTTTTAAGGTGTTATTTCTACAAGTTCAACCAAAATTTATCTCCCACCTGAAACTTGTTTGGCACTCGATGTTGATCATGGCACAGTTTGTACTTGGCATTGGACTTCTGAAATATATCATGAACCTGTTGGTGGATGTGATAGATTCATTCAATGAAGTAGGTGGATTTGTTGGATTCTGTTTGAGCATGGGAGGATTCTACACATGTGGAAGCAAGGGGTAGTGCAACATCCATGGGGCCCAATGGTTAAAATCCCAACACCACCTGAAAGGGGCTATGGTCGGTTGAGTTATGTATGGATTTATTGTAACTGTGCTGAAAATAGGAAATACTCTCATCCCATGTGCATGGATGCTTTGAATTGTACATGAAAAATATATGCACGATCATCCTGTTGATGACCGCGATTTGGCCATCAGTTTAGGGGTGGAAGGTCGTGGATTCGATGAGCTTGGTGTCCAACCGTGATCAGAGGCTCAACCATAATGTGTTGACGAACCAGTTGTCTCGATATTATATGATGATTTGTGCTATACCAAAATGTACCCATACTCATTTGAAGAAGATCTTGGTAGTGGCCTCTGTTGTGATGCTCTTCTTATGCAAGCGGCTAGAATCACCATCTTGGAAAATCGATCAACAACCATGAAAACACAGTCATTTCCCTGCTTGGTTGAGGGAATTATTTACATGTAGTCTATCGAGATAGATTCCCAAGGCTTTTCGGGAGTAGGCATAGGGGTGCACATGCCTTGTTTCTTAATGGTTAGTTTGGAAATGGTGTAGCCCATGCAGGACCTGAAATACTTGTTGAAATCCTATTGAAGTTTCGACCAATAGAAATTTTGTTGCAACACTACCATTGTATTTTCTATGTCAAAGTGTCATGCTGCCCGATTGTAGTGAGATTCTCAAATCAGCTTCACTCTCTCACTGGATGGGACATAGAGATGGTCGAGATGGCACAACAACCTATTCTAAAGATGGAAATAGGTGATATTTGTGTTAATGCCTATCATATGGTAGGTAGTGGTGAAGTCAAGATCTTTCTTGTAAAGTTGGGGCCATCCGAAGGTATCATTTCCGTAGTAGTGTAGCATTGTGGTTAATGATGCACTTGGAGGTCAACTGAGGCAGTCAGCGACACGGTTGGTGCTCCATGTCTTATACTTGATGTTCAAATGGAACTTATGCAAGTATGTGGACCACTTCTAATGGCGTTCATTCTACAATTTTCCTTGTGTCTACATGAACTACAGAGGCTTATGATCAATGTGGATGAATGTCTCCTTCCTGAGAATGTAATTTCTCCATTGGCGACAGGCTTGTACAATGCAGTACATTTATTTTTCATAAGTGGGAGAGGGTACAAATCCTTATCCCCCGCCTCCCAATCTTGTACAACATTGTAAAGGTCAACCCTTTGATGATGATGATCTCTTCGTTGACGTCTCTGCATGATTAACATATAAAAAACATCAGCCTCATACATTAAACATAAAAAAAAAAGTAAATGAGAAATTTATTTAATAAATACAGAAAAATAACTTTCTTCAAAAAATAAGTAAATTTCATCACCGGTGCACCCAAAAAATAGTCAAGCATCGTCTGCGATGTGTATATTACTTGTAAGAATGGTCTACAATGCGCACATGTAACATAATGCACTGTATAAAAAAAATTATATCATTTTATGTTGTGCATTGTATAACCTTACTACACCAGTGCGTGAAGGTTAATTGACACGCCGTCTAAAATAATGAAAAAATTAGAATCTTAAAGCATCGTAAAACCATTTTTTTTTAAATTGTTAATGAGGTGTGTAGCCTTTCCTGATATGCACCAGTGTGTTACAAGAAAGGAAACGCATTGCACCAATAATTTTTTAAAGTTTGATAATTGCGTTACTTTGGAATTTAGGCTCTATTTTTTTATGGTGGTGCATTGGGTAATCATTAATGCACTGCATAAAACAATATATCTGATTTATGTGGTGTGTTGTTTAACGTAACGCCCCAGTGCGTTAACGTTATTTCGACGCACCGTGAAAAATCAGTTATATTATTTTAGGCGGTGCGTCAGTAAAATTATGCACTGGTGTGTTAAAGTTTATCCAACGCACTAGTGCATTAGAGTTTACAAATGAACCACCGAACAAAATTAGGTATAGTGCTTCATTGCACCCTGTAAATTTTCAGAGTGCACCGTCTACAGTGCG